>JAUZNK010019614.1:0-21131 GCA_035046665.1 Euphysa ruthae
AATAGGAACAAGTGTATCAGCAAAGTTATGACGATATTTATGCTCTTTTAAATGACTACAGCCAACTCTTAAACGAGTGAGAAGCATTAAACCACCAGGATCCATTATGTTAAAGACAGGCATTGGCTTGGGACGAAAAAAATGGAGAACAAATTTCTTAAAATGAGAGATGAATATAGACTGCTTTATAACAGGATCAAGTTTGTTCCATTCTTTTGAAGAAAAAGGAAAAAAGAGTTAATAAAATAGTTGTTTCGAAAAACATTAAACATATTACAACGATTAACACCACGACTGAGCAAACGTAGGTAAAAAGAGTTATTAAATATTTTTGATTCTGGTTGGTCAAAAAAACAAGTTAAATACAATGGAAAAAACGCACCTTTGTAATTGCAATAGTCTTTTATAGGCTTATTAAGTGAATTTAAGTAATTTTTAAGAAATTGGAATCACAAGAAAATGTGATTTTCTCAATCTAGTTTGCAAAACATATATTATAAGAAAAGTGGTAAACTAAACTTCCGCTGATGAAATAGGTTTTAAGAAAATGATACCCCTAAAACATTTTTTGAAAGTGTGCAAAAAATTAGCCAAATATTCTCGGTTTGGAGGAAGACACACCAATAGTTTTATTGGATTACTATACCCTGAAAAAAAAGAACATAAGGAAAAAGTTTTGGGAAATTAAAGAAATTAATAGATTTAAATTTCAGTCTAAGTTAGTTTTTGTACTGAAAATATTTTAATATTTTCCAAAATTTGAATCTTTCATTTTTCTGATTTTTTTTTTTACTATTACACTTAACCGGTATAAAAACTATTAAATATTATATCATTTCAAGTTGTTTGTTAATGAATTTGCCTTATTCTCATTATGTTCTGAAAAATATGCAAGATTATTTTATGTCCAAGATAAATATTTTAAATTTCAAATAAAGTATTGCAGATCAGTAAAGGTCACAAGATACCCTAAACATACATGTCATTTTTTCTTAGTATTTATCGGTAAATTCAAAGCATGTCTTTTAGATAAAATTTATAATCTACATAAATATAAAAGCATGTCACTTTTTCTTCCTTTTGAGCAAAATATTTTTAAACCTTTCGAGTTTTACTACTTACCAAACAACAATTTACTGGTGCCTTGGAATTTTAACTGTGCTTTAAAAAAAAAAAAAAAATGTCAAAATAAGGATTTTTATTACATGTTAATTACTTAAGACGTCTTCTATGGTGACTTATTTTCACCCAAAAAAGATTCATTGACTTAATTTTGAGAAAATTTGAAAAAACAAATTTGGTTCAAAAAACTATTGTCAAGGGCTTGTTGCTCAGCAAAAATAATTTTCAGTAAATTCCGTATGGCCAAAATAAGTTATTTAATTGTCAATTATGTTAAAAATAATTTTTAAAAAGATTCAATGAATCTTGAGAGATTTAAAATAATGTAAGAATTTGTCGAAATTCTTGTAAAATGAATTATAACTTAAAATAACTTTAAGATCAATAAATTATAAAATTTTTTAAATTTGCAGTATGAAATGAAACAAATATACTTTGAATTGACATCAGACCAACTTTTTATATGGATGCTTCACATACACATAGTTCCTTCTATTTGCTGAAAATATTCATCCCTGATCATTGTCCCTTCAAAAGAAGCCGTGTTTATTTTTATAAATACATTTATAATTGATATGAACTAGGGCATGATGATTATTCAAACATGATTATGGCTAGACTTTTGAATCATTTTGAAATAAACATTAAGTTTAGCTTATGGGATTATTTTGGATGCGACACACAGTTAAAGCTTTTGTTTCTTGAGAGAAATTCGGTTTCTTGGATATACTACTTGCATATTAAGACATAACTTGTTGCTTTTTGCTGAATAACAAAACAAATATCTTGCATATATAGAAATAAAAAAAAAATTTACATTTAATAACATAAAAATTGTAACCATATAACTTAGAAATTTACATTAGTATAATACCTTACATTAATATGACGTTATTATTAGAAGAATAATTAATGGAGATTACTTTGAATATTAATTCATCAGTGACTGCAAATGTGCGTTCGAGGTTCCCACTTAAGAAGTTTATATCTTTTTGAATCGATCTTGTGTCAAGCAGGACCTAAAACAACAAAAAATAAAACTACTAAAAGGTCTAACAAGCTTTATTTTGCTGACGCCAAAAAAATTTAGACACATTTAGAAGAAAAATTGACAAATTCAATTTTTGGAGCAAATATGACATACTTTTAAGAAGAATAAGTCAAGATAAAATCATAATAGTCTTTGAGCTCGATGGAAAATTTTACAAAGAAATTATTATTGATAGCCTTAAGATGACCGCATTTGAGCAAATTCAGAACAAGAGCACAAAATTTTTTAGCATTGCCACATTTTTAACATAATTTCATGAAAAATTATAGAAGATATATGGGCCATTTGGAGAAAACAGACACTAGTGGCAAATATGCATTAATTTATAGAATACCTGATAAAGGGGTCTATGAAGTCATTATAATTTGTTTACCTTTGATATCTGTTCTTTTTGCTTTTTGATATTACCAACTATTTCTAGGATGCGCTTGGTGTATGATGACCTATTTATGTCCTTTGACATTAACTCATACTCCGATATCTAAATAAAAATGTTTTTAGTTAATTTTCAAAGCATCTAGCTGTGTGAAAACAAATTATAGCGATTCTCCAATTTTTTCAAGGATCGACTGTGGTAAGTAATTTATATGGGACTCAAACTATGCTATCCCTTAATTGTAAAAAATATGATTTTTTTAAATAATTATAAATTCAAGCTAAGAAACAAGCACAAAGGTTGAAATAACAGAAAATAAACATTTAAAGGTGGGGGTTAGCTCAGGGACCCAAATCTTTTCAATATATGGGTGTAAGCAGCATATTTAGTGGTTTAAAAAACATGTTTGAGGATATTTTTATCAGTTGAAGGCAAAATTAAACTCACAAAAAAATAACTGAAAAATTTAACAATTATTTTAAAAACACCAGTCATAATATTGCTCAACAAATATCTATAGTAAGTAACAATTTGAAACATTATTCAAAAAATGATTTGCAATAATCTGAATTACAATGTATTTAAGTCATTAAAACGTAATAAAGCTATTGGAATTGATAATATTAATTGCAATACCGTAATTGATATTTTGAATGAAATGAAATCTTCCCTCTTTAATATATGTAAGTATTCGAAACAGCAAGGAATTTTCCCAGACATAATGAAAATTTCAAAGCTGAACCATTTTTAAATCCGGTGATGTTTTCTAAAATAGTAACTATAAGCTAATCTCAATCTTACCTTTCTTTTCTAAAATATTAGTAAAAAACTAAGTATTTTATTTATTTATTTTTCTCTTATCTTATTGAGAACAATTTACTCTTCAATAAGCAATTTGGTTTCAGGAAAAAAAATTTAACAGTACACACACTTTAAGAAATGAAAAAAAAAAAGTTCTGAATTAGTTTGAAAACAATGAATTTACTTTAGGTGTCTTCAGCCATCTTTCCAAAGCATTTGACAATGATAACCACTCTATTTTATTAGACAAACTATATCATTATAGCATATGTGATGTAGATTGGAATTGGTTTTGAAGTTACTTAATGAACAGGAAACAATCCGTTTCTCACAAAAATGATAAATTTACTTTTCTTTTTTTTTTAGAGATTATTCATGGTCTACCTCACTACTAGGTCCAATTCTATTTTGTATATGCACAAATTATTTACATAACTCATCCAAAAACTCAAACTTTATCCTGTTTCCAGATGATACTAACTTATTCACAACTGTGGTCTAAATGTAAAAAGTTATCACTTAATGTATCCAAAAGTAAATATAATTTTTTCATCCAAAGCAAAAGAAAAAATATAATACCAGCCGTATTACCTGATTTTATAAAAGACAGTATCACAATCGAAAAGAAAGCTGTTACAAAACTAATTGAGGTATTAGTTGAAAATCTTTTTTGGATAAACGATATTGATCTAATAAAAACCAAAGTCTAAGAAAGCAAAGGAATCCTCTACAAATCAAGCTATGTTCCCCACAAAAATTATGCGATACAACTTTATTTTTCGTCTATACATAGTTACATAAATTATGCAAACATAGTATGGGCAAGCACTTATAAAAGCAAATTAAACTCCCTATTTATAACTCAAAAACATGCTATCCGCATCATGTTCTTTTAAAGATAAACTAACTCATTCTAAACGGCTCTTTAAATTAAATTGAATTAAAGAAATGAATGTTTATGAAGTGGAACTTTTCCCAACTCTATTCTCCATGTTTAATTGCAAAAAGAAAAAGCTCCTCAGACTTTTTTTTTACACCAATAAAACCTATTATTTTAATTCAAAATATATCAATAAAACTGATTATTTCTAAACTCTAAACACCCATCTTAACACTAAGATTACAAATAAGGATTTAAGATATATGAAACTTTATTTCTATAACTGAATTAATTTTTTATTTATTTACAATAATTTAGATAAAGCCCCACTTTTTACAATTATTTTCTTTTTTTTTCAAAATCTTAAAACAGAAATCAAACTAGATAAATAAATTTCAAAATGGTACTTGACAGTAAAGTCAAAAACTTTTTTGTTCCCTATTTTTCTTTAATAATATATACACCAGCATTCAAGTTGAATTATACGTATTTGCATTTCTTTATTTTTTATATTAGCTTTGTGTTATTTTCATTGAAAAGAAAACAAATAATAATAGTTCAAAGGCATAGTTTACATAAGATGCCTTGCATTTGTTTTTAAACAAAGTCAACATACTGAGACCAAATCCAACTTAATTTTAATATGTTGGTAGGATAAATATGAATTTTTTCCTTTTTCAATACAAAAATATAATTTTCGCCAGGTGCCAATTTGAGGCTAAACATGCCCAATACATTTTTTTAATTTCATGAAAAATAAGGGAGTTTAAAAACAACATTTGGACAAAAAAATCCTTATATGGTCCTCAACTTTATGTAGGAAAAAAAAAAAAAAAAAAAAAAAAAAAAAAAAAAAAAACAGGTTTCCAGCAAGTAGTAAGTATATGATCCTCTCTAACTTGAATCTTTAACCAGAATTCCAAAGAGTAAGCTTTCACTTAAATTTTCCAATAGTATACTTCTAGGATTGTTCAAAACCTGAAAACTATATAAATCAAGCACTTAGTAATTAATGGACTCTTGCAAATTACATTGGCAATAAAATTATCATATATCTCAAATTCTCCTTCTCAACAAACAAAAAAATTAACGGAAATCTTTAAATATTTCAGCAAAGTCAAAACATTTTTGGGTTTCGAGAAACGATGATTTTAGGTCTAAAATCTAAAGCATAATTATCACTCGCTTCCCTTTTATGAACCTTTCACAAAGAAATTGTTTTGGAAAAACAAACTTGGATGGAAAGAAAAGAAAGTATGACAATGATGAAGGTTTAAAATTATAAGTTATAGTTTGAAGGATGAAAATTTTTTCATCACGTCCGTCCAAATTCTATTTTGAATATCTTTCATTTTACGATACAGACATTAACTAATTGATCAATTCAATCAATAAGAAAAAAAGAATGATTTAGCTTTAGACTTGAAAAAAAACTTACCAATTGTTTTAACAAATTTTCTTTATCTCTTGTTTCATTTGAGCAGATTTTCATCTTCACCCTCAATGATCGAATTAGCTTAATTTTGAATTCAATTTCAGACTAAATAAGAATGATATGTATCATAAAAACATGATGTGAGACGCCAAAGACTAGAGATGAAATCCTTAATACTGTTCATTTGTTTTAAATATTTCAGTTATTTTATTCTATTAAGTTTGATACATACTCTATTGTAAAGAAAATACTTTTAATACTAAACTTCTTAATTTTTAAGCAAATTTTGAAAAATAAACATTTTAGAAAATTAATATTTATCATAAAGCTGAACTGCTTGATAGCTACTACTTACCACCCTAGACTTTTGTTTCTCTTTCAATTCCCTGTAGTTTTCAAGCAGAGGAACACGATGCTTCTCCCACTGATCATTTAAATCTAGTAATCTCTGAGAGCTGTTATCAACCAGTTTCTAAAACAAATTAAATTTTAAACAAATTATACACATTAATAGTGGTATTTTAAGCCTTGTGCTTTGGTGCATATGGACTTCAAAATGTACTAAAGCTCCAAAATTTCAGACGCAGATCCTCAAAATTTTCAGTGACCAAATATTATGTGTAGATTTTCTGGGTATTTTTCACAAGTTGATTTCAGTGTTTCCTAACAATTTTCTTTTTTAAATAATCATATCAAATCTTTCCCTCAAAGATTCTTGAAATTTTTTTGATGATAAAGTAATTGATGAAATAATGAAATTGATTCCTTTGTTTATCAAACTGATTTTTATTTTTCAGTAAGCCTTAAATTTTTGATGATCTTAGCATTTCAGTAAATCAATTTTAGAATTTTTTTTGTATTAGCATAGCACATTTATTTTTTCAACTGGTCTAAAATTTTAAAACTTGATGCAGAATTACAAGTCAACTTTCATAATGAGCATCAGGATTAATATTACAGAAACTCACTCAAATTAAAAAATCTGCTGAATACATTAATGTTAATGAGTAAGGAACTTTAACAGCGACAATCCACAACTAAAAAACCTTTTTGAAATTATTCATGGAACTTTTAAGACACAGATGTCATTACCTCAAGTTTAGATATGTTGACTTGAGCATCAGGTAACAAGTCAACAGTTCGCTTCTGAACTTTGAATTCTGACTCTTCTCTTTTATTTTCTTCTTCAAGAATACTTGTTTGCTCACTTATCTGCAAAAAATTTGTGTAGAAAGAAATAAAAAAATAAAAAATTATGTTAATATATTTAATTAGAAAAAAGTTTTTAATTAAAAAAATGATTTACATTCCAAATTCAAATTCAAGAGCCCCATTCCAAGTAATATATATAAAGAAAATGATTAGCAAAGCACAGAAAGAATGCAAATTAAGGGTAATTAAGCTTAAATACTAAAAAAAAATTTAAAAATACTAATATAAATAAATAAATAAATAAATAAACATGATGGATCTCAAAAGAAATTTAAGAGTAAAGAAAAAAGCTTTGAAATTAATTGACTCCTGGAAATAACTGGAAAAAACGAATCAAAAACTATGACTCCAAAGCTTTATACTTTAGAAATAAACTTTTCTAATATACTTTAGAAATAGAAATAATATTCAAAATATTTAAGAAAATCACCAAGATTTCAGCATAATTGATAAATTCTAAAATTAAACTTTCGAGAAGAATTTTTTCAGGCCTTCAAAAAAAAAAAAAAAAAAAAAAAAAAAAAAAAAAAAAAAAAAAAAAAAAAAAAAAAAGATTAAATAAACAAATTTTTATTTCAAGAAAATTAAATTTTTTTTTATTTTAAGGAACAAAACGACCTTGTTTCGAGTTCCAGATCCACAGAGCAAAAAATTTCAGCATTTCACGAGCCCAGGGAAAGAGAATTTTTGGAAGGTATACAGGGTAAAAGATGCACTACATGGGATAAATAATTTGATGGAAATATAGACAAACATACACGGGTATGTCTTCATAGACAGAATTCACAGGACTCCATCAATCCACTTTGCCAGTAGTCCAAAAAAAGGTATATTAAAAAAATATTTGAGGGACTGAATAAATCCTTGCCAGGTAAACGTATCCAAGTTTTTAAATTTTTATTTTTTTAATCTTTTATTTCAAGCTGAATTAACATGGGAGATTAAAGACACTGATATTGGTTAAGGGTCATGAAATTCATGAAAAACATGTTAACAAAATAAAGGCTGGAACACCAGCTCAGTTTAATTTTGAACCAAATGTTTAAAAAATGATAAAACCTAATCATGGGATGACTAAATTATTTTATATTTTAAGAAATTAATTATTACTTATGCTGTAAATCAAAATCAAATAAAAAGAGGTAACTAGAATTCGTCTTTTTTAAACTTAGCTAACAACTTGAAGGTTATCTAAGCATAATATCTTACTTTATTTGTTTATGTTATAATTATCAAAAATATAATATTTGATTAAAATTTTTTTATGAATTCTTTTTCTGCAAAAATTTGCTTGCAGCGCATATTGCATTAGTTTTATTGATTTTTTTTTTTTTTTTTTTTTTTTGTAAGCCAAAATGTGTTATTTTACTGGTACTGGATTGAAAATCAACAAAGGCGGTTTTAAGGTAAAATTAAAGTAGCTATTTTGAGGTGACCAAAAAAGTTTAAAACAGTCAATTTTTAAGGCATGCCACAGCCAACAGTTTCACTGACAGATTTAAGTAGGTTTTGAATCATTCTTAAAAACCATTTAAATCTTGATTTTAAGTCCTAAAAAAACCAAAATGGGCCATTTAAAAAGCTTTTCAAAGCCAAAACTGCTATATTTATTGATTGATTTCTATCAACACTACTTCTAATCTTCTTCTTACAGACCTAATAAAGCAAAAATAAACCAGGCATTGTTTACAATCCCTAAAGACCACTTTAGCTGAGGTCAGGCAAGAAAATGACATAAAAAAAAGCCTGAAAATCACAATACTATTAAATGAAAACTAAATATATACTAAAAATTCATATTAAATATATTGCCAAAGTTTCCACAATGTTACAACAACCTGTGTTTCATGGTATGAACCGTACCATATGCAGCACACTAGACCAGGCAGTTAAATTTTAAAAATAATGATGAGGATTTGACCCACCTTTTCGAATGTTTAAATACTTTTTAAATTTTTTTAATCCACAGCTGAACACAACTTTTTCAAGTAGAAGCTGTGGTGAATACAAAGTAGGAAGTGAATATTAAAGCATTAAAACAAAGCTTAAAGACTTTTTTTTTCATACCCATAATGCTTGATGCTTTCTTTTATCTATTTCTTGAACACACAGGTTACATAAATTGTCAAAAGCTGTGACACTTGCTCACTTACAAGTAGAGAATTAATACCAAATAAAACCAATATAATACAAAGAATCAACATCTTATCTGAGAAAGTAACTGGAAAAATATTCAGCTCTTTCCATGCTTTTATTTTCTATGATAACTTCTTCTTAGTGATATAAGATTAAAATGTATCATAAAAATACTTTAAGGCAAAACCACACTAATGTAACTGAAATAGATAAAATGTTACAAGTTACGACAAACTTGCATATGCTAGTTATATTTTTATATTGCAATAACAAAGCACAGTTAAAAATATAAAAATATTTATTACTTCATTGATTGAATGAGAACCGCAAAAAAATAAAATAAAAATAGGTTTTTCCCCGCTGGAAATCTGAGTAGGAAACACTAAATTGATATATTTCTACGAATATGAAAACCAACTTGCTATAGAAATAATAAGTGTGCTTTAAAAAAACATACCTTCTAGAATTAAGCTAAAGAAATTAGATGTACATAAAACATCCTTCAAAAATGAACGCTCAGTAAAATATATATCTAAACAGTTTTATCCAAGCATTTGTTCAGTATCAACACATTATGTTAAAATCTGCTTTGTAAAACATCATACCTGACTGTTTTGACCTGTCATCTCTTTAATTCTTTGTTGAGTGTCTTGATACCTCAACGTTAACTTATTTAATTTTTCTCTGAGCGTGTGAAGCTCCTCTTCCCTTTTCTGTTGTTTCTCCTAAAAAAAAATTTTTTTGATCTACTCAGAATGATTGCTTATGGGACAAATTAGACAGAAGTAGTTTGTTAATATCTTTTCCTATGTCATCAATTGATACAAAGCTACAAAAGAAAAAGGTGATGTTTTAAAAAGGAGTAACAAAATAAGTCTCATGTTGTTAAAGTCTCAGGTTTCCATTGATTCTGTACATCTTTATTTCATAAAAAGCAAACTATGAATGGACATCTTTATCCTAGAGCAATTCCAAGAGAAGCAAATAGCAAAGAGAAAGGGATACCTTACGTTTATTAGATTAGAAAAAGCATTTGAAAAAGTACAAAGACAAAGCTTAAAAGGTGCTTGGCAAAAGCTTGACATAAATAATGGGTAATGAAGTTAATTCCTTAATGTAACTTCAAATAGACAACTTAGCTATATATTTTTTTTAAATATAAGCAAGAAAATTCCTTCCTATAGAAACATAAAATCTAAGTAAGTAAAACAGATTTTATTAAAATTTACTATTAAATATTAAATAATATCATTAATAAAGAAAAATATAGTACAAAAATAATACTTCTTCAGTTTCCTGACTATTCAATTCTTCTTGTTTAGTTGCTATGTCAGCGGTGAGTTTTTCTTCATCCTAAAGTTATATATCAATTTGAAAAATAAAGTTATATATCTATTTGATTGACAAAGAAAGTCACAGGTGTTTTAAAGACTAATGAACTGAGATTTTTCAGCCTGAAAACATTATAGAGGGACTCCAAAGTACTAAGGCATGTTGGTCTCTATTTAAGGAATTTTTAAAATAACTAAGATATTTTTTATTTCAGTAAAAAAGCTTATGTGGATCTCAAGTTATAAGTGTTTGAAGTTTTGGGCTATGGTGTCAAACAAGCCTATTGATGACATCAGTTACACATGGCACATATCGGACATCGCATTTCCCTCTATATCTTCAAAAGCATTTACAATTTTTAAATTAATTTTTGGTAGGAAGATAGATGTTTATGTTTTTATTGATTCTGTAGAAAATTTGTAATTTTATCATTGAGAAGTGGCTAGTTCCAAGCTTTTTTTATGTTTTTGGTTTATTGATAATAAATCAAGTTTGAATTCTCAAACAAGCTTAAAATTTTCTGAGGAGAGCTGTTAAAACATGATTTGCACGTGAATTTTCTTTGAAAACCGAAAAGCCAAAATAAAGATATGCCACATTGTCCAAAAACCTAAAAGGGTCATGAACTAGCCATCAGACAAAAGTATATTTTTAGTTTTTGTGGAATAATTATTAAAGACAGACATCTATCACCTTACCAAAGATTATTTAAAAACTATATATAATATAGTATAATATATAAAAAAACAGCCGTTACTTCTGAAGATATATATGAAAATGTGATGCACTAAATGTGTTATTTGTAACTGTTGATGTCATCAAAAGGCTTGTTTTAAACTATTCCCGAAAACTTCAAATGATCATACCTCAAGAGCCACTGTTTTGATGAAATAAAATACATTCTTAATTATTTAAAACAACTTTTTAAATAGATCCCAACATAAAAATTTTTCACCAGAAATTCTATTTCATTTTTAGACTAAATTCAAAAATATTTTGTAATATTAAAAATCAAAATATAATTTTCAAGAAGAATTAATAAGGTCATTTTGGGATTAAACTTTTTTTTGCTTTTATAATCTATTCACCATAATGGCGGGGATTATCTAAAGTCAAACTTATTAACAACAACAGGTCTCAAACCTGATGCTTAGCGCATGTAAAGCGTATGACCTACCTCTAAGCCACATGCCAATATAAGTTGAACATCTGAGGTACAGAAGTGAGAAATTAACTGCTTATATACTGCTATATAAGGTATTGGACAACTATTTAGGGGCATCTACAGTAAGCGTTATGCAAAATGGAAGAAATTTGACGCAAATATGCGGTACACATTCATCCTTAAAAAAGTGAAAAAACGTCTTGTAAAAAATTTAAGAAGATGATATGAAATTTGCAATTGATATTTACAAAACGGCTTGTATAAAATAATAAGACGTTTTTGAAACAAAGATTGATAAAAAGTAAACAAGACGCTTTCTGTAAACAAGACACTTTCTGCAAACAAGACGCTTTCTGTAAAAAAGACGCTTTCTGTAAAACAGACGCTTTCTGTAAAAAAGACGCTTTCTGTAAAAAAGAGGCTTTTTGTAAAAAAGACGCTTTCTGTAAAAAAGACGCTTTTTGTAAAAAAGACGCTTTTTGTAAAAAAGACGATTTTTGTAAACAAGACGATTTTTGTAAAAAAGAGGCTTTTTGTAAAAAAGACGATTTTTGTAAACAAGACAATTTTTGGTAAACAAGACGATTTTTGTAAAAAAGACGATACCTAAAGACGCTTTTTAAAAAAATACAATTTATGACAAATCATATTTAAAGCAAGAAGGTATGAGATATGTGGTACTTTCTCACCGCTCTTAAAGTTCCCTTAAATATCTGAAGAAAGACTACAATCAAGATCGTACATTTAAGATGCCATAAGAAAAGAAAAATTAAATTGTTTCCCTAATGTTTTTCAATAAACTGAATAATGCTTATTAACCTATAAAAACTATAAAAACCTATACTTATATATGTAAATTAGTGTTAATGAAAATTAATAACAGCTCGCATATAATATTACCACGAAATGTTTCATACTAATTGAATTCTCAAGATTCTAAAAAAAAAATTATAGATTATATATAGTGTCGGACTATCGATGTCTCGTAATAACGATGTGTGTGTCGATTATCAATGTGTCAGATTATTGATGTGTCAAAATATCGATGGGGCCCAATTTTTAGATAAAAAGACTAATTATTAAATGGTTCTTAATTCCTAAACTGTTTTATGACTCGAGACTTTTTTTCCACATATGTGTAGCCAATAAACAAGTGGACCCAGAGTATTTTTCAGTCTTCTGCTCGCCAAAAAATAGTTAACTTGGAATTATACTCATTTTATTTTAGTCTTAGTAAAATTTGAACTCAAAATTAATTTTTTATTTTTACCTGGACTTTTATAGGCAAATATACTGAGTTTCTTTTGAAAAAGGTAAAAAAACTAACGTTTTTGCGAATTTTTACTAATTTATTAGTTCACGTTACGGTATGCTGATTTAATTAATGCAAAATTAGGCAAAAAAAAAAGTTTTTTTTTTGGTATTTTGAAAATTATAATGCTTTTTTCAGTCTTCAGTTTTGTAATAAGTAACCAATGGATTGGTTGTATATAAGCGTAAATAGTATGCAAAAATTTAATATCCGTCAGTTTCGATTTTTGTTCAAACGGTTTTTTTTTACTCGTAAATACAATGAAAAAGTGTGCAATTTTTGAAGAAACCAAGTTCAAGTGCAAAACTTTTTTTTTTCATCTACCCCCATGAGAATTTTTCTACTGTTTGTATATACTATTATTTTTAAGCATATAAGTATAAAGACTGGACTGACTTATTTTGTATGTAAAATCTAAATAGAAGCTAAGAGCTCGTTAAATCACAAAAGAATTGAAAGTTGCAGATCAAGACAAAGCTGGAAAAGTAATTTCTTAGTGGATTTAATTCAAGCGAGATATACCAATTTCATTTGCGGTTTTTGTAATTATTGAGATAATACCTAATTGAGACCTATGCTGAGATTAAGAAAGTGAACAAGTCGTAAATTTAGTTTCGTGAAGCGAATATAAAATTCTTAAAAAAATCTAATGATAGCTCGTCAGAAACAACACCCCAACAATTCACTGCAATATCTCTTATGATACTCAGGACACAACTTATTATAAAGTGTGGGGTATTTTTGCACAGTTTCAGCAAGATTGTTTTCTTCTTTCACCATTTTAATTGTTGTTTTGTAAAATATATATTTTGTTTTTCAACTCAGTTTTCAAATAAGTAAATCGAAAATGGAACGCTTTTATTCAATCTAGTTCACTCTCGAGTCATGAAGTGCATCAAGAATGAATATTTTCATTCAAAGCGCACCGAGAGTTAAGACTACCTCTGCTGCGCTTTATGTCATATTTTATCTTATGTCCTAGGTTCTGGCACAACAACTTTTATGACAAAATCGGATAACAGTCCTAAAATTTTTGCCAAATGATAATCGAGTGGGAACAATAAAAAAGACGCACAAATTTTTGAAAGATAGCCAATGCGAAAAAAGTGTTTAAAGGAAAATGCAGCTATGAAAATTATTCAAGAAAAAAATCAGTTATTAGTTAGACATACCAATAGAAAAGCATCAATTAGAATTTGTTCACTGCATGTCTGGTTTGTGCAGACATTGCCTAGAGTTACCAAACCGTAAAAATTACCTTCTTGAGGATATGCAAATGATTCATATGGCAAAACTGATACCCTCTAAGAAAAATTTAGAAAAGAAAACCAGTTATGGAGTTTGCCCATATGGTTGCTCGTATCCTTTTTTCTCTGAAACTAACAAACAGAGACATTATAGATTAACATAATATAACATGAAATTTAATGAAATATAAATGAAATTTCATCAAACAAACTACCAAGTTTGATTGGCTTGATTGGGGAGAAACAAGCGCTCTCAAAATTTTTGCTTTCCGGCTTTTCTGATTTAGCGGTGGAGAATGCTTTACAATGATTTTTTATTTAATAAACTCAAATTTCATCTCCAATTTTTAATATTATTTGATTGCGCATACCAGTGTAAACACTACGATTATCTCAGAACAGCATATTTTAAGCCGGTGGTGGTGATTTCTCTGGAACCAAAAATGAAATTGCTTTGAAACTTGGTACCTGTATTAAGATTATTTGATAATAGTTTTTAAAAACAATTTTGCGGTGTTTCATACCATATTTTACCAAAAATTTAGTTAATTGGACATAAAAACATATTTTTGTCCTAACTCTTAGTTTTTAAAACAGATAATAAAGACTCACATAAGGGACCATAAAGAAATCAATCTCATACGACAAAAGGTTTCCAAAAAAATAATCCACCTTTTTACCATTTTTTGACCATCATGCGAACCACCCAAACGATTTTTATTTTTATTTTCATAGTCTTATCGTATTATCACATTAAAAACTAATGAACTTAAAAGTAAAGAATTTTCTTGTATTTACCATGTAACTTTAAATACTGCTTATTATGCATTAACATGGCATGGCACGGGCTTTTCTAAGACAATAAAGATTCTCAAAGACAATGGTATTATTACAGAAAAATAATAGAGCAATTGCAGTTTATGATATCACAGGATACCGTTGGTTAAATGAAGTTAAATTAGATAGGGATAATGAAATGAAGTTAATAAGGGATAAAATAATAACTTGCGCATATTCGAAGTGAAGGAATTAAGAAATTTTAATATTTTACATTAGACTTTCCGGCCTTAGACAATATTTTAAAAGGTTTTATTTTCCCATTTACAAACAGTTTTTAGCAGTGTTTACTTTACTTATTAACTTTTGTAATTTTCAGTTAACACCCAGGGACATTTGTTCTTGCAAAATAAATATTCCTATAAAAAGCAAAAGTTATAAAAATCATTCAAAAAAAATTTATTTATACAAATTTTTAAAATTCAATCAGAAAAAATTGAAATACTTAATTGGGAACATCCCTCAAAAAAATATTATTAATTAATTAATTAACTAACTTTATTGAAAGGCATTAGTACAATCGAAAAAACCTACCCCCCACAATTTTTTAATAAAAGTAGAAATAATGCAATCTAAAAAAATGCTCATTCTGAACAATGAAATAGATTTAAAATCAGTTCAGCTATTATACTAGGAATCATTTGTGTTGCTATATGAAGCTTAAAAATAATTTTAAAATAAATCAAACATGAATATTATTCCGGTAAAAATACTCGGTCAGTAATCGTAACACACACCTTGTTAAGGGTTATTATATTAAACATGAAATAAACATTGAAATAGAGGTGTTCGAGAAAATGTAAGCAATATTATCGCTAGTAGAGTGAGGTTTGTCAACAAGATGAGCTATGGGGTTTAATTTAAAATTTATTAATTTTTAAAAATTAGAAGTAATGTTAGCTACAATGAAAATATATTTAATAATGTTTTGGTGGAAAAATATTAAAAAACAATGTTTAGATAAAAAATATTTTAAAATAATCTTTATTTGTAAATCTTGAAACATGATTCTATACATAAAGAAACCAAGCACTGTTCACATCAAAAGAATTCTCTCTTTTTTTCTTGTCCTCTTTTTTTACTTAAAATTTTCCTTCCGGCCGGCACACAAACTTTGCATGATGAATCGTTTTTAGATAATTCTTAGCTAAAAATCTTTGTACAGCTGTATTACCATATTTTAAAAATTGTTTCATCTTATAAACTTACGGTAACCTATCAAAAGCGAATGATCAAGTCCTTGCCCTGAAAGATCAGCTTCAGACTTTCTTGGGCTGGCGAAGGTTACCTTGTGAACTGCATAATTTTGAAGAATATTTCCCTTAATTATGCATTTTTTACGTCATGAACTTCGTTCTTTCATAAAAATTTTTCCAAAAAACCCAAATAAAGTGGGGAGTCAACTACCTGTTATTTTAAATCTACGGTTCTCGTGCAATTCTGGAGTGTTCTGTACTGTTTCAACATAACTTGTTCACTCTTTTTTAGAAGATGTTTCTAGAATTTTATAATCCATATTCTTAAAATTAATATAAAAAGAAGAGCGCTGTCGTTTTGAAATATTCTATAAATAAAACACTACCATTATGATTATGATTTTCCAGACGTCAACAAAACAAAAATCGTTTTTTTCCACAGAATCAGAAAAACACATGAAGTTGTAACAGAAGAAAAAAATGCATCAAAAAATTTAGAGAATGATCAAGAAAATTTAACTGAAGGCGAAATAGAGATAAATATAAAACTTTTCTATAATTTCTTAAACAGACTTTTGTTTATCTAAGTTTCGTGTTGACCAAGGTATTTTTGTTTTTTTTTTTTTGATTTTTAATTTTAAATGGTGGAAGTGACAAAGAGTCAAGAACAACCTCATTCTTAAACTCTAAAGTGAATTTGCACATTTTCAATTTGTATTTATCACATCATTGTTTTAGGTTGCATCAGGAGATCATATTAAATACGTTTTAGATACTAAATACGTAGATTTTTGCACCACTTAACCCAGCAAGTATATTGAGAAATCAGACATAGATAAGGTAAACTCAATTTTCATTTTTAATATAATTATTCAATTAAGAATAATTCAGAAAACTCTCTCAATGAAATATATTTTTCCATTTACTAAAAAGCCTTTGCACATAACGGTTATAACTTTGAACTTTGAACTATATTACAAAAAAAATCTCATTCCTTTTTTCTTTATACAGATTGTTGATTGTGGTATCAGGTTGAAGGCAACAAAGCATGGATTGAAGAGGTTTGAATAAAAATTTCAATATTTAACTATTTATGTGTTCTTGTTCAAACAAATAATAGTTATTGATGGAGTCTTCTCAAAATTATTTTGAATGAGTTATGCGATGAAATGATAATTTTTAATAAATATTTTTCTGCAAAAAGATAAGATAACTAATTACTATCTAAAAGGATATCTACAAACTTAGTGGATTTATTGAAAATCCATATGTATTTTCATAGGTTGCTAGGTCAAAATTATGAGTTTATTATTTGAAGGAATCTTTTTTTCGTGGTAAATTCTGGTAAATATTCTTATTTCTTTATACAGCAAAACTCTTCCTCTATGCAGACAGATGGTGTTTTAGCTATTAAAAATTTGTTTGGTGATAAGACCTTCTGTGAGGCGGTAGGAGTGAAATATTTTATTTATCTACGTTATTTTTGAAATATTTGGTTGTCTTAATAGAAAAAGTTGTGACGTTCAGTAGGTTTTAAAATATTTGTAATGGCTCATAAAAGATTTTAAATATAATTAAAACAAGGTTTAAGGTTATTAGTAAATTTTAGCAATTATTACATCCTTTAAAACATCAAAATCTACAACATTAATTATATTCTCAGCTTGACTGGCACTTTTTACATTTGTAATGCTTGCTGTTTATTATGGAATATATCAAATACTAATACAAATACTTTAATTATTGTTATCTAGTAATTATTGTTTTCTTATCGTTTTCTGGAGCTAGTAATTTTAAAGCTGATCTTAAAAATTCTAAAAAAAGTCTTTGACTTAAATCAGTTCATATTATTGAATGGTTTTCGAATTGTGGGTTTAAAAAATATCACTATATAAGCAGTTTTTTTATAATAATAATAATAATAATAATAATAATAATAATTTTTAATGAAAATATTTTTAATAAAAAAATTTCCAAGTTTTAGTGAAAAAATGTAATGGCTTTTATTATTATATTTATTTACTTTTTATATATATCTTACTTTACATTTCATGAATAATGCTAATTGTTAAATAAATAATGTTAAATTTTTTTTTTTAATTTTTACTGTTATTTTCAGACGGCACTTAAAAATCAAACAATGTTAAAAGATGGAGATGACTTCACTGTTATCAAGGCAGATATTGCGGAAATGAAAACTGACTTAAATGAGATAATGAAAACCCAAAAGGATATTTTGAGTTTACTAATTAAAAGGCATTGTAAAGCATTCTCCCCCGCTAACTGAGAAAAACTGGAAAGCTAAAATTTGGAAAGGGCTTCTTTCTCCCCAGTGAAGCCAACCAAACTTGGTAATTTGTCTGATGAAACTAAAGATTTTTTTGTAAATTACGGCAAATTTTCGACTGTGATAAGTAAGAACGTCGTTGAAGGAAATACTACAGGAAATTTCAGACGTTGAAGAAGATTCTACAGAAAATTTCAACGAAGGAGATTCTACAGGAGATTTAAACAAAAGATACTCGACAACCTCTGTAGAAAACGATGCCAATGTAAAAAAAATGAAAGAGGTAAAACAAATTTCTTGAAGATTTCTACAATGTGAAAATAATTAACGTGATAAAAGAAAAATGCAAGAAAACAAGCCTGTGATTAGAAAATAATAATTTTGTATATATAATCTTCTATTGATTTTATGGTACTTGCCTGTTTTACCCCCACTTCGACAAATGCTCAAATATATTAATAATTATATTTCTTTTTTTAAATATTGTCAAGATTTAAAAAATTCATCCTTTTAAAATATGTAAAGACTTTTATTTTGGAGGAAAACTTAGGGCAATGTCACTTTAGAGTTTGTCATACAGGTCTTGATTTACGTTTTTATTTGGCTGTCGCCACATCTATTTGCATAAATAGCTATCACTCATTGTTCGGTGGGTTTCGTGCTGTCTTTCCGCACATACTCTACGAAAAAGTTATTCCAGTCTCCAGTAGTTGACTGGAACGAGTTCGTGATGGCAGAAGTTAATGCTTAACAACTCACTGCTCCAACTATATGAAAAGTACAAAGTACTAGTAAGGTTTAAAAAATTCGTTTTGCTGTATTGACCAACTAATCACATTCAAATAAATCTAAACTATTTTTAAACTTTATAAACTGCTTTTATAGATAGAACAGCTGCTTCAAATGATTAAAATAACACAATGGGAAAAAATCCTCTTAAATTTTAATAACAAAATGTTTGCAAACCATTGTTGGCAGACGTACAAAATAGTGAGGTACCGCTTTATTTTTTTTGCCAAATTTGACCCTGAATTTTAGTGATGGGTTATAAATCTGTATAAGTCATGACAAAAATTGTTTCAAAAATCCTTAGGGTTTCTAAAACAGGTCAATTAAAATTTTGTTTTACAAGATCAAAATACAAATTATTTCAGAGTGCTGTGTCACTAAACACATTCAGGTAATTTAAGTTTCGGTTTGAAACTTGTTTATTTTTAACTCAGACTGACAGATCAATAACAATTATGCAGAACATGCTTGCCTGTGAGCATGTGGTATTTATTCTGCATCTATGTATATTTAATTTAAAAACACCATAATATGAATATAAATTACAGCTTTAGAATATAATATGGGATATATTATAAAAAGTTCTGTTTTAATTTATAAAATAAAATGTATTGGTGGCTTTATAATTTTTGTAACTTTTTCATGAAAAATCGGTTTATGATCATGGTTTATTATACAAGCACTATTCACAAAAAACTTTTAATAACGGCGCTTGCTAAATCTATTATTAAATTTATTATTTTTTGTCAAGAAAATTAATATTTTTATCATAAAATTGTTTTGCTTTGGTAAAACATAGTGGTCAATACATATCATTGCAGGACCCACCAGGATAAGCTAGGGTGTTTATAAGTTTTATTAATAATAAAGCTGATAAGCATAATACTATTCTATAAACCCTATGGTGTTATGAAATTTGCTCTTCTTCCACCCCTCACCCAGATTTTAGCAGACAGATATGTCTGTTAAAAAGATATAGAAATAAATTAAACAAAAAAATGCGGCTTAAAAGACAATATTTTTTATAAGATACAAGACTTAAATTAGTCTCGGAGACACTTATAGCGTCCCTCATATTTTATTTGCAAAAAAATACATGAATTTTGACAGATGAAATGAAAGACGCTTACTGTAGATGGTCCCTTATATTCTAAAGGTATTAGATAACTGCTTATAAACTGAAGTTATCGGATAACTGCTTATACACAGAACGTATCAGATAACTGCTTATATACAGAAGGTATCATACAACTGCTTATATACAGAAGGTATCGAATAACTGCTTATATACAGAGGGTATTGGATAACTGCTTATATACAGATGGTATCGTACAACTGCTTATATAAAGAAGGTATTGGATAACTACTTATATAAAGAAGGTATCGGATAACTGCTTATATACAGGTATCGAACAACTGCTTATATATAGTGGGTAATGGATAACTGCTTATATACAGAAGGTATCGTACAACTGCTTATATGCAGAATATATCAGATAACTACTTATATGCAGAAGATATCAGACAACTACTTATATACAGAAGGTATCGGGCAACTGCTTATATATAGAAGGTATTGGGCAACTGCTTATACTCTCAAAGAATTTCAGAAGAATAGACCAGACAGATTGAACGTAACTTTTTATCGGATATTTTATATTGAATTAAAAAAAAAAAATTGTAGCAAACATGTTTTTTAGAACTTACTAAAGAATCCTTCAAAAAATTAAGGAGAAGTTCAAAAATTTGATGAACAGACAAAACTACACATATTCATTAAAAGATATAATTCGAGATATTTGCTTCAAGGTTAAAAAATTTTTAAAAATCTAAATTATGTCTAATATGGTGAAAAATGAATGAGCCACTTCTGAGATGGACCGAAATATCCCTTTAGAAAATAACAGTTAAAATAGTTAAAAATTCTAAACAAAAAAACATAATTGTGAAAAT
>JAUZNK010019625.1:0-21126 GCA_035046665.1 Euphysa ruthae
ATGGTAACATGATATATACACCCTACTACTTGGACGTACATGTACGTCTTTCGCTAACTGCCTTGACGTACATGTACTTCTTTCGCGGCATAAAGGTTAAGTGTGTGTTGTTTATGTGAAGAAATTGAATACACATTTAAATCATAGTAGAACCTATTGCATTATGAAAAAATAATAACAATACTAACTAATGGTGACATCATTGAAAAGCTTTTCAAACTTTACTGACATTGTTGAAGGCATCAATCAAACTGATCCTCCAAAGGAATATGCTGAAAAGAATATAATTCAAATAAAATTACAAACGTAACATTCCTCAAATTGTAATGATATACACTTAAAGTTGTATATATTGAACTTTCTGACAAATAAGCAGCATTTGTCATGTTTTGATGCTTTTTGAATTAAAAATGTAGTGAGTAACTATTTTCACATTCTATACTAACCAGAGTATAAACAAAAACGATATAAAGCTGGAAAACTTTTAGTTCTAGATCTTGTAGACATTGTATCAAAATAATATTGTGAACTAGTATATAATAGTCCAATAAATCAATACAAAAACCATATCACAAAAGCTTGTTAAAGATGAAAAAAGATTTTACTTTGGCAATAAATTACGTTTTCAAAAGTTTTTCATGCCTTTGGATAATCTAAAATTTTTCATTTTTCACATTGCGATTATTTTTTTTTTATGATACACACATTACGAATTTGGGACATAGCACAAGGACAGACATACACCACCTAAATTCTGCTTGTAAAACATTTGAATAAAATTGAAAAATACAATGGAAAAAGGAAAGTGTATATATAATATACCTAGTTTAATCTCTTCTCTTATCAAGCAATTTTACAAAAAATTCCACAGCAAGAAATTTCCTATCGCCAAACTGTAAAATTATCACTTATACAAATATTATAACGGCAATAAAATTATTTGCTACGGTACAATACGGCATATCATTTATATTTATATAAAACATTTAAGGAAGCAAAGGAGTCTGGAGAGGCAGCAAAGATGTCTAAAAAGATGCAAAGGAGTCGAACTGAGGGCTTAAAGGAGTCGCGAGGAAGGAAATGAGTCAAATCTGATTGAAAAAAAAATCACTTTGAAAGTTTTTTTTTTTTGGTTTGAAAATTTGAAATAAACATCCTAATTTATGAGCACTTTATCGAAAAAAAAATTTTTCTAGAGTTTTATATTTTAAGTAATGTAAAGCCATTTTGTATAAGTTAGGTGCAGTTTTGATTCTATAGAACATTTGAATGTATTTTTGGAAATATGGATGCTTTAACAAGTTGCCAGATTACCAGAATTGCTACCTGGTGCATTTTTGTGATGTTTTATTTTTATTTCTTTCATGCGCCTTTTTTTTTGGAGAAAAAATCAGAACCTTAGATTTTTTTTTTGAAGTAAGCACAAAGTTTTGTTTAATATTACAGAATGGATCACTTGCTAAAATTTTCTGTAAAGTCGAGGACAAAATTTGGTTAAAATGTGCCTTGTATAATAATTAGCTACTTTTAAATTTAGCGAATTTCTCATTCCAGGCTATTAAAACGTAATTTTTTGACAAAAAATCTCTTAATTTTTTACTAAAGTTAATTTTTTTGTAACTTTCAGACATTTAATAAAGTCTTCCTAATTTATATTTTAGTTTGCACAGTTTGCTTTGCTCACACAGGTAATTTAATTATGTATTTTTACTATCCATTCATAATTGACACAGTATGATCAGAAACCTTATTGAAGAATGTGATACCTAATTTGAACAAAAAACGATTGGTTTATTTCCATCAGTGTAAGAGATTCAGAATTACTAGTCGTTTTTCTATCCAGAAATTCCTCTCTAAAGTAATGTGCAGAATCAGTAAAGTTTTAGATGATGTATTATGTTCATTTAATGGTTTCAAGCATAGATAAACTTGTTTTGAACTTTGTATATTATTCTGATACCCAACTACTGTTGACCAGTAACTAATGATATAATCAGGAAATAAAAAAAAAAAAAAAAAAAAATCATGGCTAGAGATACTATTTCTGCTACATAAATATCTTAATTTTTAACGTTATTTGTAGGTTTGTGCTTTATTTGGTTTGTATCTACTCAAGTTTATTGATGCTGAAAGAATAAAGATTATGTTATATGGACTTTTGGTGAGTGTGGTTGTTTACTTAAAAAGAGATGGTAAAAAGATGAAGAAATTAGCGTATTTAACCAAAAAATGTAGATTTAAATGTGGTTTTCTGTAATGCAATATAGCTTGTGTCAAATATTTTGACATAATTAATTTCAATTTTCATGCAAATTAAATGTTGTTTGCATTTAAGTAGTCAACTCTCGAAATAATAAGAAAATAATAGAAAAATAAAAAAAAATAAGAGGCAGATTACAGCTAATGTTCAAAACGAACATCTCCAGAGAATAATTCAAGACAAAAATAATAATAAAGACAAAATCTTTCTAATTTTCAGGTTTTCAGGTTGTTGACAGATATTTTTATTTCTCCTCTTGTGAAGAATACTCAAGTTTATTACGTACACTTTTTTGTTTTCTTTTTATATAAATTTTGGAGTGGGTGTGCTTAAAAATTAAAAATTTTTTAAGACTAATTTTTCTCTTTCATTTTTTCAAGAAATGTGTGTAAGTCTTTTAATCCCTTACAACAAAAATAGGTTTGTCAAAGGGACAAAGAGTGACAATTTTAGATTTTTTGAAATAAAAGAAAAAAATCATTTTTATGTATTGAGCTCCAATACGATCATTTTTTTTATTCTTCTTGATAAATTGTGTTCTGTTTCTTTAGATTGCCCATGGATTGAATTTTCTGGCACAATTTGCTAATACTCTTTTAATAAGGTAAGTTAAGTTTTTATTCATTTACATATTAAAGAGAATAAATATCATACTTATGACATTTATGAATATGTGTACTATTTTGCAAAATCAAACAGTGCCATAAATAATTTTTGTTATAGTTTTGTTCTTGTGGCAATGAATTTGTAGAATCTACTCCAAAATTTTCCTTCTGCTGTTATCAGATTATCTCCCATATAGGCTATCAGATTATCTCCGATACAGGTTATCAGATAATGCCCCATATAGGTTAGCATGAATTTCCTATTTTATAAATGTATAAATTTCCTATTTTATTAAGATACCCATTGTTTTGAGAAAGTATTTGAATATTGGGGAGTGAGTGGTAGCACATTCTCAACCACCTCTATAATGCTAGTTTGCCTTTTCTTTTTTTTTTTTTTTTTTTTGCAAATTCGCAGAAATATGGCGAAAATAAACCATTGGTTGAGAGAAAGTTTTCAAAATCACTGGATGCATCCCAAATCATTGACACAAATTTCCTGTTTTATTTATGCATTTTTTTTTGAAATCACAGAAAAATTTGGCCAGTGATTTAGAGATAATTTCCAAATATTATATTGTGTTAATTATATTAATATTATATTAAATATTATAGATCACTTTTCTACAACACGTTGGAGTAAATTTCTTATTCGGTTTCAATATTTACAAAAAGTTTCAATGCTAGGAAGCAACAAATTATATTTGATCTCAGTAAGATAGCGTACTCAATGGTGAACCTGTAGTTTTTTATATATTTTTTGTTAAGATGATAAATGCGATTTGTCGTTTGCACAAATAAAATTTTTTTATGTTTATAATATAATTATATATGATTTATAATGACTTATAATATAATTATTTTATTTTTTATAAATAATGTTATTTGAAAAATAGTTATTTGAAAATGAATTTAAAAGCTTTTAAAAAATTCTAACAATATGCATTTCACCTATTAAAAAAAAATAATAATAAATGCATATAAGTCACACAAGGTGTATTTAATTAAAAAAATAGAACATATATTAATTTATATACACTTAAATTATTTCCCTGGTTTAAGATCATCTTAACGTACCTGTTATTGGTATTTCAAGGCTTTAATGAGTTATTGATGTGATTAAATAAATAAAAATTATGGTTTCAACTTATGGTTTAAACATTTTGATCAAAAATATAAGTAAAAAATAAATAATACTTTTCTCAAAGAAATTTATTGATAAGAGACAGCAATAATTTTAACTAAACATTAATGTATTCTCAGAAAAAATAAGTAATGATATTTTCTTATTATAAAAGGGATTTTCTAATAAATTTTTTATTATAAAAATTTCCATTTAGAAGCTTGTTAAAATTTAAAACTTTAAAAGAGCCTAGTTGTCTAAGCCCATATACTGGTCTCCCAAATGACATGAAAGCATCAATGGATTGTTAATGCAAATGGCATGACAAGAGCATAATTTTGAAAAAAAATTTTCATTAGCTAGAAATTTAGAGTGAATAAGATTTTTTTTCTAATTTCTTTGCAGGAAGGTAAGGGTTAGTGAGGCAAGCAACTTGACAATTTTTTCAAGAAAATTCTTGTTTGTCTGGTTTTGGAGTAAAAAAGGCAAAAATAGACCAAAAATCTTATATTCCAGATTTTCCTCAAAAATTATATTTTTGCTAAAATCTGGATAAACAAGTGAATATTAATTTTTTTGATAGATTTAATTGTTTTAAAAAATTTTTTTGCATGAAGTTAAGGGTTGATGAGGCAAATGATGTGAAAATAATAAATGGAAACTTTTCTTGTTAGCCAGTTTTTGGAGTAATCAAGGCAATAAATTGATAATGGGTATCTTCTTGTTTTTGTTTTTAAATAATCCACTGCTTCTTTATATTTATTGCCAAATATTTTCGAAAACTTGTAATCAAATTGCAAAACTAGATTAATCTGTAAAGATGATGCCTTTTATTTAGCATGGTTTTGATAAACATACTTTAATGAATCACTGGTAAATTGATGATGTCACTGTAGAATAAAAAATTAAAACAATGTAAAATTTTACACAAAGTTTATATGAAGAAAGTTGAATAGAGAGAAAAGCAGAAAAAAATACGTATTTTGATGAATTAAATATAGTGTTAATTCATAGACTTGTTTTAGGAGATTTTTGAAGTAATACTAATACTAATTTCTTATACTCAAAAAATATCCTGTTTACTTACAGCTTTAGTTTGATACCAAATAATTTGTCCAATAACCAATTAATTTCATGAGGTTTTAGTTTAGTGATTTTGATTATTCTTTTTTTTTTTCTTTTAGTTCATTTTTTATGTCTGCAGTGATTGGAGTTTTGGTAAGTTTTTTCATAAAATACGATATATATATATTTTTTTGTCTTCTTTAGAAGACAAGAATTAGATCTTCTTTTTTTTGTTTTGTTTTTTCTCAATAATATGAAAATTGCACTAATTTAAGCTAAAAAATTTTCTATGGTTATGATTAATTACTACATAATTGCCATAATTGGTTGGAAGATTTTTGCAAAAAAAAAAAAAAAAAAAAAAAAAAAAAATTGTTTTTTAAAAATTTTGATTTCAATACCCTTCTACATGATTTGTAAAATGCGCCAATCCTGTGGGGTTAGACAATAACATTTTTTATTGATTGCTAATTGGTTCAAGGTTTTCAAAATCAACACAGAAAAAAGATTTTCTATCCATTACCATAAACTTCATGAAAAGTGCAAGTGAATAATAAAAAAAAAATTATTGCAAAATATTCATTGAGTTTAAATTCATTATCAGCATTGAACCAGACCATTAGTGTCAAATTATATCATTAGCATTGAATTAGATTTATGATTTTTTCTAATGACCACAATTCTACTAGATAAATACTACATTCATTTTTCTTTTAGATTGTGGTGCATCTTGAAGCATATTTTGATAAATTACCAAACAGAATTTTCATTTGGGTAAGTATGATTTATATTATCTTTTATTTATATTTTAGATTTATGTAATTATAACTTGGGGGATTGGTTCAACATGTTTTGGCTTCAGAAATTATTATCATTTAGGAATTATCAGCATTATTAAGAATGTTTTTGCTTCACAAAAATGATTTAAACATGATAAGAAATTAGTAAAACATAAAAATCTAGTACTTCTGTGAAAACTGTGTGTGAAATATTTGAAAGACCTGTATGTCACCTGTGGAAACATGTTGGCCAAAAGGTATTCATAAGTATAAAAAAAATGTCATTTGGTATTGGCACGTATGGAGCAATCTTAATAATGATGTTATAAATTTCACTAATTTTAAACATTTTTTTATACCTTTAAATAGCCTAGGACAGCTCTATGCTAATTTGGAAATTTAAACAAAATAGTCCTTGCCTTAAGTGATTTTCTGTTATTATTACCTTATATTAATATCAGTTCTCATTTTTTTTTACTTTTTTTCGGCTTGCCGGATAAGGTCCTATAAATTCATCTCTGTCCTGATAAATGAAGCATTTAGTGTTTTTAGACTTATAGAATCATATATGTGTATTTAATTTGATTGTTAGGTTTTGTTTCTTAACTATTATTAGAATTTTTTTGTTGCAAACTCTTGATACCTAAATAATGTCTCTGATAACTGGTAAGCTCAGGCAATGAGCTAATTCATCAATGTGTTGATGAAATGCATGGGGTTTTTCTGACACTAAACAGTGGATTAACTGTCATTATTTTAACTGGTTGTCCTAACATGTTTTTATTTTGAATACCCTTAATCCGTTATGAATTATGAAAAATCTTATGCCCTAAATAAAAATTTCATCATTTTGGTTTTTCTTTCCTTCCAATATTAATTTTTTGTTTATTTATAATATTTTTTAGGCAAGTCAAGTATTGGTATTTCTCGTCATCACTGTTTCTGTGAAGTTTTCATCAGCCAAGCTGTTTCATATTAAAGATGATGTAAATGAATTTTATACTTAATGTTTTTCGTTGTTAAAAATTAAGGATTGAAGATTTTGTATTATTCTACTGACTTTTTAAAGATATTTTGTATCACATGAGTCTTTTTAATTCTCCTTTGAAATAAAAATCATCGGAAAGTTTCCAGATTAATTCAGAAGTTTTTTCTATTTTTTTGCGCCAACTTATTTTTTTGTGCGAAATATATTTTTTTGTGTGAAATATATTTTTTCCAGAAATTTGTCACAATATTTGATTATTGCTTTGTGTTTTGGACCAAATATTGAACAGGTAGTTGAAAAATGAAAATCCTTTGGCTAAGTATAATACCACATTTTAATTGCCTCCTTATTTGCACCAAAATTCATTCCAATAAATTGATAAATTAATTTTCTCAATTTTTTTATTTTCAAAATTATATCTCAAAAATCAAATAATCAAATGATCACTTCATATTATTGATTGTTGTTATAAACGTTAACATAAATGACGGTTTTTTGATGAAAAAGATTTTTTAAATCGTGTCAGCTTATTTGATAAATTTTTTGCTCAAAATGATATTTTAATTAAGTTATTGATAGCAAGTTATATCTTGAGATAATCTTCTCTAATTATATTTATATATTTAGGCACATATTTTCGATATTCTAAAATCAAAGTTTTCTGACTTCAAAAACTTCCATACACTTCTCTATGTTTGTGCACCGGAATTTGACTTTATTGGTTGGGAGGTAAGAACATGTTATGTTATAACACTCATCAGAAAATTTATGTTCTCGCAATCATTTTAAATCCTAGATGTGCACCATAAAAAAATATTATTAAATAAGAAAAAATCATCAAAACTATTAAATCATTGGATCTTGAAATAAATTCTTAAATAGTGATGATAAAGAAGCTTTAGTTTTTTTTGCAAAAGTTATAATATGGTTTTAAATGTTTCTTTTTCTTAAATATTTTTATCTTTTTAAAATTTTTTTTTGAATAAATGTTCCCAAGTAGACAGGTTAAATCAGCCATTTATAATATGTTCTATAAGAGAAGATTTCAATTTTCAATATTTTTCAAGATTTTTTTTTTTTTTTTTTCACTTTTTGTTAAGAAACTTATAGTAAATAGAAAAGGAATATTTAACACATTTTTATTTTAAAATACTTTTAAAACTTAGATATGATACGTGATATTACGTAAAAGCAATAGAATGAAAAAAACAAAAGTTTGAAAAACATTTATGAATTTTTGATTCAATCTTTTCTCCAGTTACCTTTAAATTCCAATATTGTTTTATTTAGTTTGTCAGAAACGTTTGTAAAACTCTTCTCCTTCCTACAGCTATATTTGTTGCAGTGGTCTTGATTGTTAAGGTAAGTTAACGTTTTTACTTTGTAATATTTGTTGGAATTTTTCATATATGTGAAGCCATGGCATTAAAATATCATTCTCAAACTCAATTACAAGTTTTCATCATGCCTTTCTTGTTATGGCGGGTCCTTGGTACAATTATCAAATTGCTTCACTATGTAGCCATACTACAAGAAGCAGTGAACCTCACTTCTGGTTCACCTGAAGATGAGCTAAAGAAATATATCCTCAAAGTTTAGTTCTTTTCCCCTTTCAAAATTGTTTCATATAATAATTATATTCTTTAATATAGATTTTAATAAATGAGTGGAAGTATTGGGTTGGTAATGAAGATCTAAATAAATCTGGCAGGTAAAAAATATGTTATTTATTAAGCACCTTAAATGCTTTTTAAAAATTTTAATTCAAACTGAAATTTCAGATTTTTTTTTTAAATTCTTAAAATGAAATTTACCCTTCTCAAAGCTTTAAGATTGTAAATGTAGAAAAGTGAAAACTTTTTTTCTTTTTTTTTTTTTTGATAAATTCTCGATATTTGGTATTAAACCCGAATATATCAAAAGATTATTTTAAGCCTAAAATCAACAAGTTTATAAAAATTGATTCATTGATTGTTTTTTAAAATTTGACTACCTGCTGAAAAATCTTGTTTAAAGACTCGTACTCGATTTATGACAAAGTCAATTCTCAAAATTATGCTAATATACTCCAAATAGGCTAAAAATGTGAATTCTATTGGAAAAAATATTTTTAGTAGATTGGAAATGTCAATCACTTTGAAAATGTTATCCAATTCAAGTCTCTATGACCTGAATCAAGATTTCAGGACTAATAGCTATATTTATGAAAATTTTTTTTTTTTTTTAATTTTTTGTTAAATTTGTTGAAAAGTTATAAGACCACATAACCATAAAGTTTCATTTCCTGGGCTCAGGCCTTAAAGCTGTCAAATTTGATTGACAAGCTAATTTTTTTCAAGGAATTACGTTTTGAAATTTATAGTCAAAAGTTTTTTTCAAAAGTTTTATTTTCAGAATCTTTTGGGTTTTTTAAGCAATTTTCGAGTGGGGCATGAAAAATTTTGCTTTTTGTAAATTTTTCTTCTAAATTTTTATTTCAGAAAACCTATTGGTCACTAGTGCTTGTTTTGCATCTAATTTTGCATCCCCAATATGAAGTATTGCCTTAGAATTTTTATAAATATGCTTAAATTTAATAAATTACTAAAAATAAGTGCTTTGAAATTTTTTACTCCCTTACTAGCCATTAAATATTTTAGTTTCTAGATTGGAATAGTTGTATTTCACAGCCTGCTGTTTGCATTTTTTTTTAGTATACTACTCTAAATGCTTTTTTCTTTTATAGCAATACGAAGCTATACACTGAGGTAGCTATGTTAAAGTTTCTCATTAACCATTTTTAGAAAAATCCAAAAAAAATTTGTGAGTTCTAGATCTCACATCAAGTTTTGACTGGTTTCTGGACTTTTTTGGTATTTAAACTATTTCCTCTGATTTGTAAATTGTTAGGTAACAAAATACTTGATTCCATAAATATTAACAATTTGGAATTTTGCTTAAAATTTTCCCCATTTAAAACTAAAAGTATAGCAACTTAAAGAAACTTGATTATGAAATCATTCAGGTATATAAAAATTAATGAAAGTTCCATTTCTCGAATCTATCAACCTAATACGTTTTTCAAAAAAATAAAAATATATGTCTCACGATAATATTTTTCTTCTGAAAATTTATTTCACGTTTTTTAGACAAAATATTCCATAATTAAATTATTCATACAACAATTTTATTTTCTTTCTAGAAAAAAAATTCGCAGGTCTTGAAAATATTAACCATTTTCTTTATAAAATATAATTTGAATTTTTTCTTCTTCTTTTTTTTTTTTTTTTTTTTTTCAACTGAAGTTTTACAAGGTTATTTGAATATAATAATAATAATAATTTTAAGGACAAACACCTTAAAATTATTGAAACAAAAACCGTTGGTTATTCCAAATTTTCTCAAGTTTTAAGTATATTTTAGATTGCATTGTTGACCCACATATGTACTTATTGTCATTGCTTGAGCCTTGGGAAAAAGTAGCATGGAGGTATTATAACAGACCTCTGATGAATCCTATGGTTCTGTAAAATATGATAATTTTTTCACTGAAAACGGCATTTTTTTTTTTTTTTTTATCAAAAACATATATTGCACCTACTGAAAGTTCTAATTTTTTCCTCTCAGGCCTCTGTAACTGGAAATCTGCCTTAATGAAGAATTCAATCCAATCCAATTCAATCCAATTCAATTACAAAATCTTAAAATGCTCTAAATTGAATAAATTAGAATCATTAATTGAAAGGAAATCACTGAATAAATTTTTATATTTCTAGCTTATATGTGCGCTATGATCAATTATATATGGATATAAAAACATGAGATTAAGGATATTTTTTATTAGATTTTTAAACCGAAGCTAAAAATTGTATTAAAATTTGTATTATTTTTAAACTTCATAAAGGTATTATTAATTATTTTCAGTGATTCGTTTTTGAGATGCATTGATTTTATTGACCATAGTGCTGAGTTTAAAATTTTTTTTCCCATAAAGTTTCCATTCTTTGCTTCACGAGTGTAACACCCATGAAATTTGTTGTTGATGGCAGGGCTGAATTTTTTAGTGAATTGAAGTCAAAAATAAGGTTAGAAAAAGTAAGAATGTCTACAAAAGTTATAGTAGTGTCAGATAAGAAAGATTGAAAATGTCTAATTCAAAATGATTAGCGTTGAGTTGAAAGAATCTTATATAGATCAGAGTTGCCATTTTGACTCCATACTTGATAGAAATAACTTGAAATTATGTATCAAGAGTATTCTTGCCAAACATAACTTGTTAATTTAAATAGCATACTATTTGATTTTTGGAGTTTGCTTCCATGAGAATATTTCGTCAGTGTAAGTTAATTGAGGGCTCATTTTTAGCTGATATCATTACTTTACCCATATTCACCACACAACATCCTTAAAAAAAAAAAAAAAAAATCATTAAAAAAGATAATTTTTGGAAGAGTTGAATACAAATAATTGTTATTGAGCTGTGATATTGTTCCAGACATTTTTTTTTTCCAATGTTTTGAATCTGTCTAAACCGCCAAAGCAGTTCTAAGTATGGAACTGTCGAATCTTTCCGAAACAAAATTTTAAAATTTAAATTTCTTCAGTAAAATTGGTCTCCAGTCTATTACGGTCGAAAATCGTCTTTAAAATGAAACCAAAACATTGTGGGACTGTGTTATTTTTATTACTTCGAAATATCAATATTTTCCAGGAACGGCATGCAAAAGGGTTGATAGGGTCTTCACATTACGGTTTGCTTGTTTCTCTAGCAATTTTTAGTAGCTTCTTTGTATTGTTTTCTTGCAGCAATGTCTATGCTTTATATTTTTATATTTCTAGCATTTCTATTGGTTGCTACAAACTGTTGCATTCATGATAATGTCTGTTATGATAATGCGTTTAAAGTTGTTTGGTATGCCTGCACTGTGTGTCTTAGCAAGTTTTTTGGCTTCTAGACAGGTGAAAATATTTTTTGATAAACAGAAATATGTTTTTTTTTTTTTTTTTTTTATTGTTCTATAATTCAATTTTTTTAAGAATGTTTAATTAACTATGCATTTTAGCTTTCTAGAAAAATGCATATTGTCTAATTATTTTTCACAGCGTGACTTGAATGCTGTGAAAATTTATTTGAACATTTTTGGAGTCTATTGTATCTTTTCTCGTTAAAATCAGAAGAATTTTGTCTTTTCAGTTTTTTAAAAATAAGAAATAAAAAAAAAAAAAATTCAAATAAAATAATTTAATAAGTAAGTATTTTTAAGATTAATTCTTTGGATCTTTTTAAAAATTTTTATGGAGTAAAGTGGCTATAAATGAGATCATTTGATTTGTATGGGCACCTCTTGAATATCCTTGTTCCCTAGCAAAGGGTCACAATGGCTCTTTTTGTAGGGAACTTTCAGCAAAATTTTTGTCAATATCTCAAGATAATACAAAATTGAACAAAGAATTTGAAAAAATCTGACAAAATTGCAAAAAAAAAATAAAATATTTGATATTTTATTAAAAATTCATGTTGCCAATTTTGGCAACTTTTTAGGCCCCTCAAAAGTCGATATTTGCTTAAATTAATCTCACTGATTTACTTTTCAGGTTTGGTTTTCAAGACATCCAAATTTAATTGATTTAGATTCCTTTTGAATAAGGTTTTATCACTTTCTCAAAAACAAAATAAAAGTTTGTTTTTTTTTGAACTTAGAGCAGTTTTTCTTTCCAGTGAATCAATTGAATTAGTTTTTTTATTATTTTCTTTATTATTTAATGACAAAATAATTAAAAACTGTGAGAAGTCCACAAAATTTTGTCTGGTATAAATCCTCCAAATGATAATTTAATTTATTTTTTTGTAGATATTTGGTTTCATTGGACAGAAATCTGTTCATTATTCACTGGTGGTTGCTTTAATAGCTGGTATGGCTATTAAAGGTTGGAAAAATCTCGATGAACAGTTCGTAAGTAAACATGATTTGCAAAATGTGGTATGAAATTTAATAATTAACACTGGTTTAGGTCTTTTTACGGTTGAATAAGTTTTCTTGTTTTGATTTAGTAAATTTATTAAATTTTCAATGAAATCGGTGTGATTTGGCAAATCTAACTGTGAAAAAATGTTTAACAGATCCAAAAACTTGATAAAATAATAATTTTTATTCGAAAACCAACAAATTTTCAAAATTGACCGTAAAATCAACTTAACTTGATTTAATATCTTCAAATTTTATACAAATTAAGTTAAGAAATTTTTATAATTAAACCGGTTTCTAATTCTTAAGAAGTTATATTTTTACTTTTTAAAAAAATTTGAAAAGAGGTATTGACCTCTTATTTGGCTTATGATAGTCATGATAGCGCAAAAAAACTTAAAAACCTGCTTTTACAAACTTTTTAATTTTTGGTGGTAAGTTGACGCCATAGTTTTGACATGTGACTTTTAGTCATAAAATTTTAATATTGTCTTGCAAAGATTTTGATTGACTTACCGTTTTAACCAAGCTGGTATAAAAGCATATTATTGAACAAACTGCTAGTTAGTTAAACATAAGATTTTGCTACTTATCTTTTAAGAAGATATTTTGGGTGTTGAAATAACGAAAATTTTAGTATTTTTTGCAATGTTTTTTATATTTAGAGAGTTAAAGGCTCATATACTAATATTCCAATGGAGAACATGGTATGTATTTTGATTAAAGAATATGTTTGCATTAGCGTTCCCTTTCTAAGAGATCAGGATTTTTGAATTTTTAAAAGATCACGTAGATGGAGGGTAGGGGTGGGGATGTAAAAAAACAAACTTTCTGTCTAAATAAAATTTGTTTTAGTAAGTACTTATCTTATTGAAGACTTTATAATATAATAGATCTAATGGAGGCTTTAAAAACATTTTTTTGTTAGATGATATTTGAAAGGAGAAGTAACAACTTAAAGCCCTATAGTTTGGGATAATCCATTGTTTGTTTGATGTAAATCAGCATCATTTTACAAACTTTTTATTTCTGAGTGGCCAAGATAATGTTTTGAATAATACTGGATTATATAAATTATTTTTTTAAATTTTTGTCTCAAAAAGAGTATATATTCATTCATAAATGAATAGAGAAGATATCATTTTTCTTACTTACTTGGCAAAAATACCTGAGGCCCTAGTTATTATCTTTTAATTTCTCAATAAAAAAAAGAAAGATAATACAGAGAAAATTTCATGGCAAAAATATAATCAGTGGCCATGGGTGATTTAAGTATCTCATGTCTTAATGGATACTTCAGTTGGCTTTGTGAGAAATGACAATAATATTTGAAAGGAAAGTTAGTAACTAATTATATAAATTTTAGAGTGAAAGAGAATACATCTTTTTTTTGATGTTATCACCTTTTGTAAATTTTTCTTGAGAGCAATTTGATAAAAAGATAAAAACTTATTTTTTGCTGGCACCTGTGGATGATTGACAGAGTGGTCACTATTGTATCGGACCCCTTGCAAACTAATTCTTTGAGCCTTTTTTAATTAAAGAAATAACCTCAGAATTTGGAAGAAATAAAAATTCTCATTAAAAATATAATTTTAAATTTATTTCAAACCATACATGTCATTGTTTAAACAATATGAGCGCCGTCTTTATCTGGTTTTATTATTTACTTTTTATTTCTCTAATAGGGTTTAGTTATTACTACTGACCATGAAACAATTTTTTTTTATTTTTTAAAGTTTTATTTTGGGTTTTCACACAGCTTTTACCCAAAATCCGTATGATTTTATGATATTGAAAAGGTAAATTTATTTTATTATGATTAAAAGTCAAAGCTAGACTTGTAGTGTACTTTTTAATTATTGTTTCCAATTTAATTTATTTTTTTAAATAAGTTTTTGTCTTTCAATAGATTGAATGGGTAAATGCAAATACTCCCTCTGGTAAGTCACTTTCTTTACCATTGGTGAATATGGTCACATAATATGTTTTGTGCATTGTTTATGTATAGTTTTGCTGGTGTTGCATATTTTAATTCTTAAATTTTTTTTCTTTTTTATACTTCAAAAAAAAAAAAAAAACCACCATAAAATAAAATGAAAACGTTACAGTACGTTTGATCCCTTATCAACTTGAAAGTTAATGTAGAATATTTGGTGATAAATTTCATGATAGGGTCAGTGTATGATTTATTATAAGGGCATAAAAAATCTCGCTGACACTTTAATGTGAGTTATATTTGTTAGTTAATGTATCACTTCTATAAAGTACTCTATTATTACTAAATAATTAAGCCATATAATTATATATCTTAAATGAAAATTTAAATACCTGGATGATTATAACATGACTTTTCTTGCCAATGCAATATTTAAATGATTTTAGTTTTAGTGATGCGAGATATTTATGCACGGTTAAATAAATTCAACTAGGTTATACTAGGATACCTAATAAAGGTACCAACTTTCATTACTCTCACTAGTAAAGAGCGCTCTGTTTTACCAAGACAACACGGCACAGGAAATTACTCAGCTAAGATGGCTGAGGCTCTCGTTTTCGTGAAATTGGATGGTGTTTCTAATCAGCACTACCATACCATACGCATGGTATAATGTTACAGAGAAGATCAACCTACTGGTTCTTCCTGAAAAAGAAATCCTTCTAACCTCTGGGAACTACAACTCTGCATCCACACTAGTAGACTCAACTAAAAACACAGGCCTAAATATGGCTGTGATGAAATCATCTATCACAAGAACTAACAATAATGCCCTTTCAGGGACTTTACTTGGGCTTCAGGGCTTCCCAGCAGGAACAGGAACTCGAGGCTGGAACCCGTGTTAGTTCCAACCTTGTGGACATCACTGGAGGAATGAACAGCCTTCTCGTCAATATTGCCATTATCAAGAATACGAATGTAGGCAGTTTCCAAGTCCCACTCCTGCAAATGATACCGCTGGGTGATGTCAGACCTGGTGACATAATCGACAGGAATGCTAGTGGATCTGACCTATTCAACATACGCTCATTCCAACCAATTGAAGTAGATGTTAGAGACACACGCGGTGATAGCATAGACTTAACCAATACGACCTAAATATTCGAATTGGCATTCGCAAAATGAAATGAGAGTCCCAGTAAAACTTACTACTGATACGAAAAACCGTCACTCTCTTCATCGCTATTACCAAGCAGGTGGAGCATTATCTTATTATGTGCAAGGAGGTGCAGGCCTCTTTGAAAATCATTGGAGGTAGAATCAAGCATATGGCAGTCCTTGTAATGAAAAGCGTTGCCACGGCTGCTTTTCCAATTGCTCAATAAACCATCTCTGCGGCTTTTACCACAAAGGAGCTTATAAAAGAGATTGAAGGCTTCGGCTCAAACAGCAGCCACCTAGAAATACCTCATGAATCTTGGAAGTGCTGGGCCTATCGCTGCGTACTCCATTCTGTGAGTTAGCTTACATCCCTGTAAGATATGAACTCTTTTTTACGTCATATATAACACTGAAATCGAAGCTGTTTATGAAAAGAGCAATCTTAACACGCATCTACCTGAGCTCACAGGTTTGTGGGTGGTGCCCTTAACAGAAACTGATATCATCAGAACTTAAATGAAGCTTGTAGAACCCAAAGTTGACCTAGGTCACACAAACAAGCTTTGTTTTTAAACGGGCGCTGAGCGTGACTTTATCGATCTCTCTAAAACTCACTCAATCTGCCTGTTGGAGATTGATCGGGTTACTCGAATGCATGGAAAAAAAACACAAAACCAAACATTTGACGTCTAAAGAACTATGATATTGTTCTCAACAAAGCCTACTGTAGCCCTGGAGGGTTTCAGGGCATCACTGCGCTCCATTCGAAACTGCCAAAAGGTGTTGCCTCAAAGGAGAGAGTCTGGATGTGGTTATCTAATGAAGTGGTCGAGAGGCTTGTATGGCCAAGCATCTTGATGATCGATGATGGACATGAATTCAAGGGGGTAGTGACTAAGCTTATGTTTAAACACGGGGTTCGAGTCTGTCGAGCACAACCAGGCGATCATAGATTGCAGGCTTTCGAATCCTTTAATCTTTGTCTGGCTGAGCAACTGTTCAGGGCGCAGGCACAAGAACTAGACAGTGGTTGTGACAACCGTGGGTTGCACTTCTACCCACTTTAGTGGAAGATATGAATAATACAACAACACGAATGACTGGACTCGCTCTGGCAGGAGCAATCATAATGGTCAAGGTCCCATTGATAGCCAAAAAACCCGCCTACATGAGACGCTGTTGCCTATTGGCATGATGGTCTACATTACTACCAACGAAGAAGACCCAAATGACGTTATCGTTGACTTGCGACCGATCCATGGTGGACGCATAAGCCCTACCCAATCTTGCTCCGAATTTCGGAAACCTGCCCTCTACTACACCGCATTCTCAAAGCACGGATTTACAAGGTCACAGTTGCTACCTGTGGCTCAACAGAGTTGACATCCTTTATCTAGAAAGTCATCAAAGTGATCTTCACTCTTGTGTCGGCAATTACACAATAGGCATATGATATATATATATATATCATTTGTAATGCCCTTTATTGTCATCAATCCGGTTGATACTAAAGATCTGCGTGTGACATTTGGTGTAGCCCTGTAACAAGAATTTGTTGTCGCACTTTACACATTTTTTTTTTTGCATCATCAACCATGTCTAGGAGGTGGTTGACGGTGAGTTTTTTTTTGGCTTTTTCTTATTTTATACGCTCCTTCTGTTTCTCTTCGATCTCATAGCACTTCAACCTTACTGTGATCAAGGCGATGATATGATTAGGGTTGCTTGCAGAGCCAAAGGAACAACAGGACCCTAGATGTCGGTTAAAGGTAAGACACTCACAATCTGACCCCTCAACTTCTTACATGAAACTGCCATGTAGGCAGCATTGCTTCTCCAACCGCTGAGACTATGGTCTATCACAATCAACCGGCCTGGAGGCCCGATTGTTTTTACCTGAAAATGATGCTTGGCCTTACAGCCTGCATATTTCTACTCGAGTGGGAGCCCTCTTTTGACTATCTATAGAGGCACTTGAATGATCGTTCCTTTGTATGCCTTAACTGTTTCAAGACTTTGAGGTATAGCAACTGGCTGACCCTGTTTTCTGTATTGGTGGACGATGCTGCCGTCTGAGTCAAAGAGATTTTTTTCCGGTAGTTCAGGGTGATTGTCTTTTTGATGCCGAGGCAGGCTAGTCTGGACTTTTTCACCTAGGATGTTCATGGAACACACCCAAATGTCATCCGGTGCTATGCTTTGCAAAGCTTGATTAAATGCTATCCTTGGGAAATGCTCACAGAAGAGATTGAGCTGAACGAAGTCTGGTGACCTAGGGATATAGGGATCCACTCTTCTATTGACTATTGTGGGGTTGAGTTTGATGAGATGCCAAGCCAAGGCGGGATTATCTCAGTGCGACCAGGTCAGGTCATTTTCTAGAGTGAGCACAACCATTTTGCGCACAGTAAAGGTTTTCACGACCCATTCCGTCTTACCGCCCTCACTCTTACCAGTCAAATAAGTCTCAGGAAACTTGATCTTTGGTTTAATACCAATGCTATAAATGACCTCACGGGCAGTGACTGCTTTTATATCCCCAGAGTCGTAATTTTCTGAGCTCTGGAGTGGTGATCCATCCCTGGTTTTCACGCATATGTTATCCCACATGTCCAACAATATACCAATGAGTGTTTGGATTGAACACTCAAGCGGAGAGCTGTAGTACACCAGTTAGAGTGAGGACGTTGCTAAGGGGCACACCCTCTACGTTCGTTCGACCCATCATTCTCATTGAGAACCCTTACTCACACACAAGGTTCATCGCATCACCACCCCTCCCATGAAGGAATCTTTGCATTCTAGATAGGCTGCTCGTATATCCAAATTGTGATATTCGCCTGTACCTACTGTGGCATCTTCGCTGTTACATACTTGAGACTCAATCTGAGCCACCTTTCAAATACATCTGTAATTCATATTCATAGGAGTCTTATATCTTTCCTATCGAGCCAATTTCCAAAAAGATAGGCTGTGGCACCACCCATAGAGTGGGTGGCTTTGTAGTATTCTATATATAGCTCTTCCAGAATATCATCCCGATGGTCTGTTCCAGTTTCTTCTAAAAATGTTTCATTAATTGCTCTGGATGCAGATCGTGACCTCCATAGCGAACCATCGCTCCCCACAAGAGCCTGACCACACAGCCAGAGTCTTGTGGTTGAGGGAATGGCTTTAATTGAAAATGCAATCATTACCACCCTCGTTCTCTGTTCAATGGTTTTTTGCACTGCAGTAGTTCAATTTCCTTTATTGGCTCATGAGGAATAAAGGTTGTGCAAGGCATGTTTGGCAACGTCATCAAGCAGGTGGACATGCAAGATATTTTGGCAGCTCGGTTGGAATCTCTTCCCAGACGTGGTTATTATGACAAGGCACAAAGACCTTTGTGCTAGTCTTATATTTTCCGCTATCCCATAAGGTGAAACAGTTTGTAAACTCATTGTTTTTTTCTGGTCATAACATCATCTGGTTTGGTTGTACAGTTTTTGTGTGACATTTGCATTTACTAATGAGTGAAATATGAAAGTCTATTCATCATACAAATCCTAAAGATATTCAAGATCTTTTCTTATTAAAACAAGTTCCTTATAATCTTAGAAATAGTTTTACATTAAATCTTCCTTCCATATTTTCAGAAACTTATGGAACAAATTCATTCCAGTTCAAAAAGAGTCTTATTTGGGATATGCTTCCAAATTCTATTGCATCTTCTCCCTCTTTAGAGATTTTTAAACGTCGAGTTAAGGATTGGAAAGCTATAATTTGATCATGTAAGTGTTGTATGTAATTTTGAGTGTTCTATAGTTTGGTTTTTTAAAGTTTTAAAATTTTGTTAGAATATTTTAGCATCTATGGATATTTTAAATTATTATTGTATTCGTTTATAACTATGTTATTATTCAATGGTAAATAAAATAAAAAAGTTTGCCCTGCTATTGGGGAAGCGGCCAGAGTTCATAACGAATATTGACCAGGTATTCCCGGCCTTTCCCCAAATTTGCTGATCAATACCATGAAGAGTGCCAGCTCTGATCTGATCCCCAGTAACAACAGTTTCCAATTAATGCGTTAGAGACACCTTATTCCTTGGTCACCGGGGTTCTTTAGCTGACTTACCTATGACAGTGAATAACTTGTAGTGCTTATCTAAAAACTCTAACACTTCCGAGGTCATGTCCATGGTTACTCTAAGATCATATTTTTCAAACAAGACCCAATATACCTCACCCTCGTTTCTGAAAATCGGCCCTCTTGCTACCTCTTGCATGTCAAATCGAATACCATTGACACCTTCATCTATCTTCTTGCAGACGATTGTGTCCCCTTTGTTGACGTTGCTTCCGTCTGTGTACTGGGGCGTTGTTGACAACTGGGTAATTGTCGACAACTAGAGCATAGTATATGTCCAGATCAAGTTGCAGGTGGGGTTTTTCCTTCATTATATGCGGTTTAAACGCAGAAAGCCAGAGAGTCTTCAACAACTTTGCTTTAACAGCCTCCGGGATGGGCCGATCAAGGAGGTATTTCATAAATGCAGTAGGCTGGAGAGGCTTCAATAAACTTCTCTTAACAGCTTCTGGAATAGGCTCATCAAGGATGTTTTTAGCAACTTACGTGAGGGCCATATTCTCAGCAAGTATTTGCTTGATGTCTTCATTTTTAAAGGTTTCAGACTCATCCATCGTGGGGTATATATATATATATATATCTCCCGATATACCTTAGTCAGACAAGTCTTTTAATGAATGTTTGGACCAATTCACAAAACACACAGGCAAAGTCTACATGCATGCTTCTCTGTATCTATCAATTTTTGAGCACCGCATGGCCTACCAAGCAGAGTCGCGGACTTAGTAGTCCCTACTCCACATAGCCTACACAGAACTGGTGGCGTTCTACCTAGACCTAGCTGCTGTCAATGTGGGCCACAATATATGTCGACATATTTTTTTTGGCATAATAAAGATAATAAAGATATTCACTTTCAACCACGGGCATTTATTATCCACCTTCCTTGTTTGGTATAACTTGCCTGACGTACATCTAAATGAAGACAACTAAGGTTTCGGAGCTGGGAAGAGTATATTACCAATAGTATAATTACCTATAATTACCTATAATTATATAAGTATAATTACCAATTATATATTATCTGTAATAAAAATTTGTGTTTTATGGGAATATAAGTTACTATTTTTCTGTTATTCACGCTCGAGATGAAAGCGCCACGAGAGCTATAACTAGTTAAATCAGAATAC
>JAUZNK010019636.1:0-21123 GCA_035046665.1 Euphysa ruthae
AAATATATTTATATATATAAATATTTATATATATATATAACATAATTCTTTTTCTGAAATTAGTCTTGTAAATATAATAATTCTAGAAATGAAAGTTCTTGGTTTAGTGTACAAAATATGCATGAGAATTTAGGTCGGTTCCTTTCTTGTTTGCAAATTGAAGATTTGTTCAATTTAAAAAAGCAGTTCACTGTAAATCACTTACAGAAATTTGCTCGACTTGCCTTTGTGCAGAAAATATTCAGAAGTAAAATTCCTTCTTTGTGGTAAAGTTTTCACTGGATGATTTTTCATTCAAAAAATTTTTTTTGCTGAATATTTTATGTTTTAAAATATCACTTTTTAATGAAATCAGTCAAGCAAACCCAAACATTTCTTATAATTGTGTATAGTATTTGGAAATACCCTCTGTAAATTTAGAAATGTTCGCTAACTCAGCTGTTTTGCATGTTTGTAATACTTATGATTTTCTCTTATGATGAGTGCAGTATAATATGAACACTTTGCAAAGTGATTTACTAACAAAGGGAATAGGAAACTCTGTTAAGGTCAAATTGCATTCTACAAAACAATGCTTATTGAGAACTGTTGCTTGCTGAATAAATGGCCATCATCCAGATTTTACTGGATTTGCTGAATATAAAAAAATTGATATTTTGTTTTCTTTAGAGCAATAATGGCGTGTTTAATATATAGGTTTTTCTTTTTAAGTATATTTTGATGTTTGTTTTAGTTGGAAATTTTAGCTGACTTCCTAGAAATACCACTTACATCATCAATGAATCAATGAACAACGTAAGTTCTTTATTTTATGTATAGGATTTTATGTTGAGACAAAAATAAAGCTAATAAAGAGTGAGAGAAGTAGCAGTGATGAATAGTGAGAGAAGCGTTTTCGCCTAGCCAGTACTTGTTCAAAGTTTTGTCGCTAGTGTTACCTCGAACATGTACTAATTAGGCAAAGACGAATAACACAAAATTTTCAGCAACGCTATTATGAAAACATAAGAAAGCTAGCAAATAAATTTTTTTTTTTTTTTTTTAATTAAAAGGAAGCTCAAAAACCCATTTAAATCGGGGTAGAGCCTTGTAATTTATTAGACGGTGAAAGTTCTATTCGTACTTAAAGCTTCGTGTCTGTCGACAATTTTCAATGAAATAATAACAAAACCGTAAAAAAGAATCTATTATAAAAATTACAATATAATGGTATCTGGATGTGATGTGATGTCAGTTTTTAAAGTCATGGTGAATGAGGGTGTATTTATTTAAATTTCTACATTTAGAGATAAATTCTGATTTTTATTCAGTAGATTGGATTTATTGTAAGGGGCAATTGCTACTTTCTTGTTGAGGCATTGGAGGCATTTTTTGTTTTTGGGTTGAATGATGCAGATGATTTCAATATTATGAACGTTAGTAATTGATTTCATGTTTTTTATGCAACTGTAACTTGTTTCGACATTCATTCAATTAATTATTTTGTGGAACTTATTGTTTTTTTGAACAAACTAAATTTTGATTACTCGAACAAAAACATTTTCATACCAAGTGGAAGAAGCTAAAAATTATAATTAATGGAGAAAATTGAACTTTGAACTACATAAATCGGATGAGATGGAAGTTTTTTTTTTTTTTTTTTTTTTTTTTGTCATAATGAAAAAATACCCAAAACTTATTGATTAAACACTTTGAAATGTTCACCCAAAATCAAAGAGATGACCGCATTTGAAGATGATTTTCTTGAGATGTTTATATCAATTAAATTCTGTAAAACAAAGAGCAATTTCCAGCACAAGCTGATAAAAGATTTTAAAATGATATTTATCGTTTATCAAGCACAAAACAAAGACATTAACATTTGCAGATAAAACGTCCAATTTATATAAACTTTCAAAAGAAGATTGTAAGATGTAGCATGACGCAATTACTGCAACATTTAAGAAGTCAAGCACTGAAGTTCAAAATAAAATAAAAATGGTAGAAAAATAATTGAAAATAACGTTGCGATTGATAGAATGTTTATAATTGGTACAGTCTATAACAGTTTTAAAACTTTGAAGGACCGTAAACCTAACTTCCATATTAACCCAAAGGTACTTATAAACCCACCCAAAAATGAACTAGGCAGGATGAGCAAAGCAATACTCGACCATGTAAACCCAATATTACATAAAGCAATTCAAGTTAACCGTTACAGTCCATGAGGTCTGCTCAGCAATTCATCTTAAACCATCACTCTTTACCTAGGGTCTGTCCAGTAGTTCATCCAGATTTCTGCGATTTTTTGAATATATATGATGCTGCTCCTCAGCAGCCAGCAATTGATCGAGCGCAGCCACCAACAGAACTGCCACAACCATTAGTATAATCTGAATCAGAATCCAGTCATTTAGCTAGTGAATCTGAATGCCTTGGATGACAGTGGTGAAAATTTTCTTAGACCTGGAATAGGAAGAGGAAAGGTTCAGGTAGGTGTTTGTGCTTGATGAGTTCCAAAGAAGATGTTACATTTCTAGAATTTTTTTAATAAAATTATCATGGCTTTGATAACTAACATGCCTGCCATAAACCAAATACCTGATTATACCATTTCATGTCTCACCGGTAGGCATTTCCCTTCTATCAGAGTTGCTAAACCATGTGCAAAACTAAAAGACCAAGCAAAAAATACTCCCATGTACTACTGAAAAACGAATCTCTAATTTATCTTCAAGCTTAAAAATATTCCTTGAAACATCCCCATATAATAAAGACAAACTAAAAAATCCTGGTTAAAATGTTTACAACAATTTAGACCAGAAAAGCACCAAAAATTGAAAAAAAAAAAAAACATTGTCTGGTTCAACCCACCATACAATAAGAGTGTATCCACTAAAATTACAAAAAATTTTTTTAAACCTTATTGGTAAGCATTTCCCTCTTTAGTTCCACAAAATAACACAAAATATGAATGTCAAAGTAAGTTACAACTACAAGAAAAAAATAATTATTAAAATCATTAAACCAGGCCCAAAACCGTCCTTAACCAAGACCAAGACAAATTGCAGAAAAAAACAAACATTATCATCAATTTTCTGAAAATCTAAATTTTATATATGTTTATTTTGTAGTGAATTTCACGATTGAGTGATATTTGCCTCTGTTATGTTTCATTTTAAAATGATGACTAGAAAATCTGTTTTTACACTGCATAAGTGTCACAGACTTAACGAGAATTTTGTGAAAAAGCCACACCCGTTTGCTTGAAAAAAAGTAAAAGGATCTGTGATTTTCAATTTTTTTTTTTTTTTGTCAGGTGAGCAACTAAAAAGTTCTAGTTGTCATTTTAAGAATACCTTATTCGTACTTTTAATGATTTTTTTTTTTTTTTTTTTTTTTTTATTCACTAGAATGTTAATCACTAATATTTCAGCTTGCATTTGGATAACTCAGTCGGTAAAGCATCTGAGCCCTACTCTAAGGTCTTGGGTTCAAATTCGGGTATCTGCCACTCATTTCGGTGCAGTAAGTTTGGATTTTAAACTCTTCTTTAGCTTCCTGCTAAGTAGTGGCTTCTAGTCTTGGTGGAAGCGATTTACTTAAAAAAAAAAAAAAATTAAATATTATTCGTCAATGCTATTTCAAATTTCGATATAGAAATTTTACATTCAAACCAAAATTAGTACCCATTTTGAGACTTTCCCCCAAATAAATCTTCAAAAGAGCCAACGCACTGAAACAATTTATTTGGTTTGAAATTTTGCTGTTTAGTGATTAAATTTAATTTTTTATTTTTTTATGATATTTTTTGGTTTTGAGACCAATAGGAAATATCTTTGATGCATTCATATAAATATTCACTGTCACTCGAAGCCTAAAAGTGAAATTTAAACTTATCCATAACTTGGTGACTAGATAAGATTTTAAATCTTCAGAGAAATTTTTTCTGACGTTTTCTGAGGATCTTTTTTATTACGATTTTGCAACAATCTTTATTTATTTTCTGCAAATTTATTTATTTCGGAATGTTTTTCCGCTAAATTTTTTTAAAAATTATTTTTTTAAAATATTTTTTTAAATTATAAATTCTTTAATTATGTTCATTTATTCTCTCCTAAGTTTTTAAAATGTGGGTCTATGCTAACTTACAGAAAAACACTATTAAAGGATACTCTATGCTGTAATTGTCAATTTGAAATATTGTATAAAGATCATATGCACAAAAAGATTCATTCCCTGAGCTCTAAACTCTGTGGAAATTTCTTCTCATAAAATTGCGTTCTTATTTTGCGGAAGTTTTGTAGAATATTAACTAAATTCCTGGTGCTTTATAGTGTTGTTTCTTTTACACTCAGATTCTGGGTCATAAATATATAACTTTATTGACTTAAATTCTGGTAGATTTGATGTGTCATTGCATGTGAGGCATTCGTGTTTGAAGTATTAAAATATGAAGAGGTGATTAGTTATTTTCTTTTTCTTTCAGAATGAAAATTTAATTAAGAAATAGTATTTTCTTTTATCTTTTTTTTCTCTTTAGATCGTCTGATATATTATAAATCACCGGTGCTTATCCGACTTAGCTGACAAAAAAAAGACTTTCCAACATTTTTTATTATTTTATATATGAAAATAAGAAATTTGTTATTTTTAAGAAAGATATTTTTAAGCGTCATCAGAAAATCAAAATCAATCTTTGCTTATCAACAAGCGATCGTTATAATCAACATGTATAAGTTATGTATAAGTAAGTTATGGACGCTTTGGTATGTGATATAATCCTCTTATAACTTTCTGGTATGGCTTTGTAAATTTTACGGAAGTTTCGTATCCAGCCTATCTCCATTGTTAAACTTAATAAATAGAAATTTCTTCCAAAATAGACGTATTTTTAAATTAATTTAAACTGGAGCATTTATCGCGTCGTTTTTGTTCTGGTTTTGTTTGTGTAAGCATCTATCTACTAAATCGTTTGATGAAAGCTCATGAAATATTGGTGCAAGCAAAGTTTTGATTGCAAGAGGAAAACTTAATTTAGATATGTACTTCTTTTCACCTGTTATTTTGTCTGACTGATACAGGCACCAGCTATATTTAATGCTTGGGCAAAATTAACGTCTTTCGTTTTCATTACTGACCGCACTGTTTTGGAACCGCAATACCACACTGTTTTGAAGCATTAGCAATTTTCCTGGCACTATAACAGGAAGGGGTAGCATCCAGAGGTGGAAGTGATAACTTATCAACAGTCAGTTCTCCCTGTTTTGAATTGATTCCCACCAAATTTCCTTTTCCTAGGCTTGTTATAGCTCCGTGGCATCTTCATAAATCAATATAGATTCCAAATTTGACCAATAAAAAAGTAAAAATCCAAGGTCTCATCTATAATCACCACCACACAGACAAATTTTTAATCTTTGTGGCAAAGAAACTACTTACGTTTATCTCTTTCTGATGTTTTGAATTATGAGCTATAGCCAAATACGTCAATGCTGTACTTTAAGGCTTATGACAAATGAAAATGTTTATAGTCCAAGTTTAAAGCTAACATGGATAGAAACAGTGGCAAAACCCGTTACTAGTGGCGTTTCTAAAGGTAAAGACATATGCCTTAGAAAAATGCCTTTTTCACACAAAAGCAATAAAGAAATGCGCAAATCCACTATCATTTTCGGATTCTACGATAAAAAAATAATATTTCAGAATAGCTAAAAAAGAAATCTTCAAATATTTACTTTAGAGCCACCTTAAAGAAATTTTTTTCGGTAAAGTAATATTCGGTTTGAACATTGGCTATTAAAAAATTGATAAAATGGATCGATCCTGTTACTAAAATCTTGTTTCTTTTATCAATTATGAATTTTAATGAACATAACTGATTTTGATTTATTGCTGACATAGTGTAGTATATGTGTATTCAAGCTTCACAAAAATTTTCAGGCTAATCCGTAAAAGAATTGTTCTAATTGGTGGTTTACGCTTAATTTTGCTCAAATTTTCTTGGCTTTGCGTAAAACCTATTTCTCTGAATTTTTTCATCAAAACATGGAGTGCTATTGTTGATTCACCGTTGATTTATTCATGAAGAATAAAAAGCAGGTTAAGAGTTTATTGATAAGTCTATGCCTCGAAAAAAAAGATTTGATACTACGTATAGGAAGTGTTTCAATACCGTGGCAGATTTTATGGAAACTATTAAGGAAGGATTTCAATAATTTTCACTTTCATGACTCTCCAAAATTTCATTTAAAAAAGAGTGGAAAGTCGCCTTATTGTAGCTTCCGTATATCATAGTTTTTATATCTACCTAAAACCTCCATGCTTTTTCCTGAGACTGGGATTTTTAAGTAGCTTGAGTAGGAGCTTGAAAAATTTCAATCTTTGTGTCAAAGAAAGATTTAATACTGTAAGATTTAATACTTCTAGATAACGTATTTCTTGAGTATTAGTTCTTTTTATTGAAATATTTTGTACACTATTAATTTATTACATATTTTAATTTCAAATTAATTAATTAATTAAGAATACTAAATAACCTATTAGTTTAGAAAATCTCAGAAGCCATTTTCATATTTTTTACCTAAATATATTTGTGGAAATTCGCCAAATAATTTAATTTTGCTGATTAAACTTTAAATCGAAAATTAAACCAAATTTTGTAGGAAATCCCTTGAAAATCATTTTCCTTAAAGGTTAACATTTAATACTAAAAAGTCCTTGAAAATGTTGCTTTTGTTTTCAAAAAAATATGTCATTAATGTATTGTGTTTTATTAAAAATGTTATGTTTATTTGATATAAACTTGAAATCGTTGACTCCAAACGTATTATTTGGTTGAATGATTGTCTATAAATTATATTTACTATTGTTGATTTAATTTTGGCCTGAACCCTTCAGATTTGAGAAAGCTATAATCTAACAAAAAAAAAATAATTCAAAAAATTTTTAAAAATGCCTCATTCTTGAAACTAATTCATAGTTGGAGTAATTTGTGGTAAAAAAAAAACAAATAAGAGCAATTTTGAATTTTTTTAAATCTCCAAATGCCTGATTTTAGAAAAAAAAAGCTTCGTCAAAATTCACTTCGATTTCGTGTATATTTGTATTTGCGGAAATTTATCGCTTTATACACATAGAAACTAAAAATTATAAAATGATCCACATATCGAAACAATAGTTTATAGATATAATATTTTCTTACATATCAATCATAAATCTTTGAAGGATATAATATCACATAAATCAGTTTTGTGTTATTTGTAAATTTTGTTCAAAAGAATTTGTTAAAACTAAAACTATTTGCCTTGTAGTTTTTATTTTATCTAGAAAAAAATAACCATAAAAATATCAGACCTCCCACCTACTAAGCCACATCCTAAGTTTTACCTTTCCTCTGTTATTAGTTTAAATTATCTTGTATTTTGTTTTACTAATTATAACTTTCAAGACAGCTCTTGTATTCCGCGAATGACCCGTGTAAAAATTCTTTTCGAGGCATAAACACTCCTGGTATATGCCTCAAATTCTCGTTTGAACAATCTATTAAGGGTTGAAATATCCGAAAAATTGATTTTTTCTTTTTTTCGCCTGATTTCCGATTAAAAAAACATTTTTATAAAACTTTCCTGCTATTATAATATTGCACAATAATCCTATTTCCAATTTATAAATATGTATATACCTGAACATTCTCGCTAAAAAATTGGTATTTGTCTGAAACTATATACACCCACCCCTAAGTTAGGTGTGAGATTTTTGAGGAATAAATAAAAATACGCCTTCAAGTGTATAATCTAATTTTTTACATATTACGTCATTTATGACAGCTCGAAATTTGAATTCAAAGGAACAAAGCTGATTTATCAATCTGCGTTGAGAATATTTAGAATGTTTGTTAGATAAAATTTTGATAGTTTTATCTTATCATGGAAATAATAGTTTTTGCTATGGTTTTTTTGTGAAAATTGATTTTCTCAAAAGTGCAAAACCCATCCGTGAATAAAGATTCTTCTCCCTTTGGTGTACTCTATGGTTGTTTGTAAAAAATATCTTGGTTGAGAAATCAAATGCTTCAAAATTTCCGTAATACAATTTTAGCCGATGTTATTAAACATCGAACTATTGAAATTTCATTGCTTTACATTGATATGACTTTTTTTAATATTTTGTTTTCGTAAAAATTTATATAAATATTTGATCTAGAAATGGTAGTGGTCAACATGGACATATTTTAATCATTTCTTTACACAACAGAAATTTCTATGTTGGATGTTTTATAAGCTATCCTTAATCACGCTTAGTTTATTATTGCATTATCTTGCTTTCTTTATAACCCGTTTCTTATTCAAATCTGCCGATTTATTAACAAAATGCACCTCAACCTGGCAATGAGTTGTTGTTCGTTCAATAAGCAAACAACTTTTATGGTTTCAGTCAGTTCTTTTTAAAACAACCGAATAAGGATAATGAGTAGTTAATTCTTCAAAGTCGCTTAGCTTGTCTATCCCCCTTCTTCCCTCATCTCCTGGTAGTCCTATTTTGCACTCGCTAAATTCAATTGAAGGGTCGTGTTCTAATGAAATAATATAATCAGCCAGATCGCGCGACCTTGGCACATTATATTTGTATTGCATTTCTCCGTCGCTAATGTGACATTTTAGATTAATGAATTTGAATTTATCGTAGCACAATTTATCCAGATCGAAATCATCTTCTAAACTTAAACTTGCCAAAAGCAACTTAAAGTCACACTTTCTACTTTCAACGTCTTTTTTGATTGCCATGAGAATTTTTTCAAAATCAATTCCGCTTGCACGTTGTTTTTCGCTTGTACGAACAGTATACAAACATGGTTGTAGTTTGTAAGTATCCACTGCAAGCCTGGGTGCGAATAAACCAACTGTTGTTACCATGTTTTCACTTTCTTCTTTTGTTGGGTTTATCAAAACATCGCCGACATCTTCCCCTTTAAATTTTTTACGCAATACATACATATCAGTTTCTCCATCTTTGACGTAATTACTTATATAAATTCCAAATTCTGTGGTCAAATCTCCTTGTTTTAAACGCACAATATCAGCTGAAATAAAGAGAATAAAATAGCGGAAGTAAGATAATAAGTTAGAATTTCAAAATTAAAGCTTATAAAGAAATCCTAAAGTCTTAAAATCGTTTCGACAAAGGGTAAAATTCCCATAAGGATTTCAGAAAAACTAACTTGACATTTCAGAAACTTGACAAAAAGTTCTACATCGTTAAACCTTACGAATTTCTGGTAAACTTCACTTATAGTAAGGAAACCATTGAGATAACTCAGTTTATATAGATAAAGCTCTGAATAAAAAATGACCTAAAGAAAGCGAACTTGACCAAATAACTTTGGTCTGACGGTTTTAAGGATGCGAAACCTAACTTGAAAAAATAGACTGCTGAAAAATAAGTTGTTTGCAAGCAAAAAATCAATCCGCTAAATTCTGAATTAATTTCTTACTATCTTTCAGCTCTTGATCATCTAGAATCCTATCATGGGGTGGGAACTCGTGAAAAACTGCCATATGGTACTTCTTTATACGTTGAGTGAACCCGCGCTTAACATTTGGGTCAAGTAACCGTTCTTTAAATGTATCGCCCTGAATGTTCCAACTCGCCAATCTCAACTCGACTTGTGATTTCTGGTTATCGATTTTAGGTACGGTTAATGTAACTCGCAGCTCTAAGGGTAAATGGTCGCTAATATAACTCGATGGTGTCCATGTCTGCTGGCATACGCTTTTATCTAACTCCTCTTTCCCAGCCATTTGGAAGGCTTTTATACATTCATAAATAGAATCTGACTCGTCATTATCAGATGTGTACAATGACGTCATGTAATTGTTGTAAAGTCGCTGAAGGATAAATGGCATAACGACTGCTTCAGGTTCTAATGGAAAATCGGGGCCAATCGCTTTCATGTTCCCTTTAAGAGCTAAATTAGCAATGATATTATCAAACCTTCGACCGTATACAGTTGTGATTGGATCCTTTTCACCATAAGTTAAAGGAGAATGGTAGTTTTCTCCATCGATCTGTAAATTCGTTAGAATCTTGTACATTTCCCCCTTGCTATCAGACCCCGAAAGTCTATCCATGTGGAAATCCCCAGCTATAATTTTCTTGTATTTTTCTTCTGACTGAGCATTAATATTGCTAATATCAATAGATATCTTGGCCATGCATGCACGTTGTGAAGTTTTACCTTTCGGAAGTTTGATGTTTGCAAGTATGAATGGTTCACCAGAATTCAGGTCAGATTTCACGATATAGATGACGTAATTGAGTCTGGCCTTTTGCGCAGCATTAGGTTGTGTAAGATATGTTGGCAAACTAAATGTTTTGTCGTTTATAATTCTGCCTTCACCTGCAACATAAACATCAGGCTTTTGAAGGTCTGCGTGCTCTTCTACTTTTTTAGTTTTTATTTTCTCTGGTTCAACAGTTTCTGGTTGCAGTGGTTTCTGCGAAGTAGATGGAGCAGATGGAAATTCGGCTACTTTAGCAGGATCAGTTAATTTAGTAGGATCAGCTACGATTTGTTGGTTGTTTGTTGCAGCTTCTTGTACTTCTTGTTTAGTCACTGCTTCTATTGTCGTTGCTGTTGGTTTGATAATGAGAGGCTCACGCTTATGGCTTTTAACGTTGACATCCTGCCGTTTAATAACGGCGTCATCGGAATGATGTGGGATGTAGACGACGTCACTGGTATGATGGCGTCTATTAGTTTTTCTGCTGTTCTTTTTTGTACTTTTCGTTATCGATCTCTTTGATATTCTTTTTTTATTAAGACCTTCGATATTTTTTAATTTTTGATTGTGTGTAAGGACATTATTAACCAGTTTGTGCATCTTTTCGGAATCAATATTTTCATAGTTTAATGCTATCAAATCATCTTTGTCGATATTTTTTCTTCCGAACATAGTTCTACCAAAAGCAGATTCGTCGTCTTTTCGTCCTGGAGCACGGTCATTTCTTTTATGGAATGATTTTTTCTCAAGCAAATTTATTGCCTCCGTATCATTGTGATGTTTTGACCGTTCATTAGCGCGTGTGTCAATACTTTCGTATCCTATATTATACTGATGTAATATCTTATCTTTCTCTTTTAGTTGAGTCTTAATTGAAGATAGCTGATCAGGACGAGGATCATCAGAATTCATTATATCTTGGAAAGTTTGTTTTGATGATTTGGATTTATTTGCTGTCACATCTTCATTTTCAGTTTCATCAAATTTATTTTCGGTATTAAAATTCTCCTTTTTATCTTTAATGACCTTTATTTTATTATCTTCTTTTGTATTTTCTTGTGTTAGGTTTTTGGATTCCGCTAGTTTCGCTGATTTTTCAAACTCTCGTATTTTATTGGGGTTAAATTCTTCTGCTTTGTCGGAAAATTGGTTCAAACCAGATAAATGTTTGCTTTTCTCTGTTTGACTGCGATCTTCAAAATTATTTTTTTGTCCCTCGTCGTTGTCACATGAATAATCACTTGGTTTGAAACGGGTAGACTGCAACGTGTCTGGTGAGCTCTCCATCGCTTCTATTTCCTCCTCAACTTTCTTGAGGTGGTTACTGATGATATTAAATCGTTCTCTTTTCGAGTCGTCATCTTTATCTGTGTTGTATAATTTCTCACGACTGCGAAACACACGAATTTTTAAATCATTTTCAAGATCATTTATATCGCTTTTATCATTATTATCAATTTTGCTGTGTTCGTTACTCGTTTTGAATCGACTAGCACGATTGCTTATATCATCTTCGTAGCCGTATTCATTTGTATGGAATCTTTGAATTTGTCGACTACTTAATTTTGCATCTGATTCTGCTGCTGAAGTACCGTATGACTGTTGGCTTAACTCGCTTGAATTTTTCTTATTAGCAAATACATCTTGAACAAAATCGATAAATCGAGTTTTACCATGTTTATCGAGACCATGAAGAGCTATTTCATCATTATTTTTCACGAAGCTCTCGTCAACTGCTTCATTCCCAGAGTCTTTATTCGTTTCTTCTTCACTTCCTGTCGGATAAGTTCCGCCTTTATCTGAAAGTTTTGTTGAAACACGGTCACGTTCATTTGCGTGCCATGACGCATGAAAGTCGCGTTTATTGTACTCCCCTGTTGAGTGAAGATCACGTTTTTTCAGATCTATATTATCGCTCTGAAGTTGTGATCGTAATTGCCTCATTATAGTTTGGTATATATTGTGGCGTTCTTCTTTATCTTCGAGATACTGTTCTTCGACATGGTCTTTCTTCGTAACTGTAAAATCTTCCAAAGTTTCACACGAGCCAGTCTTCTTAAGACTAGAAATAATTATTACATTACACTATACTGACCTGCGTTATTATTTTTATATCGTAAAGGATTGAATTTCGCCCTAAGAAATTCCCAAATTTTTACACTATTTCTTCGATGAAATTTTTAACCTTTCTCACGAAAACAGTTTTTCTTGAAAATATTTATGCTGCTTCTCGATTTTTTTCAGAACGGTGTTTTAAATGCATTTAAAGACTTGAAACATGATTGAAGTTTAACATAATAAAAATATCTACGGCATAACCGTGCGTTCTAAGCATGGTTTATATTTTGCTTAAATATAATTCATTTCTAGGATGACCTACAGATACGCAAAAATTGGAACTTTCTCATGCGCCAATATTTGCTCTTAGAATGCTTTTTTTTTGATAAAAAAAAACTGTGAATGGTTTTGCTGTGACGCAGTTAAATCCACAATAACTCCCAAGAGGGTCTTACTCTTTTCGATGTGGATGTTTTTTTTGACCAAATTAGCTCATCTCGAATTTTCATTGCTTTAAAATTCATTGTAAAAATTAAAATTTCTTAATTTCTATTTAAAGTTTTTGAGATTTTATTTCAAATAAACCAATAAAGGCAAAAAAATTTAAAATGAAATTTAAATAATATTCCGAGGTCAAAAAATTGCGCTTGTAATAAATAGCTTTCACAAACTCGTAACATAAGTTACATAATATATTAGCAATAGTTTTATTAACAAGAATTTGAAAAATATTTTATATCATTTGGTAGTTAATGAATTAAAAATAAAATTTTCGTAGGCATAAAACCTAAATAAGAGGTATATGATCCTCTACAGCATAAAACTTAACTAAATGGTAGATATAGCTGTGAATAATGATTATAAGCCTTCTAACAACTTCCTGTGTTTGAAACGATAAATCTGCCAGAAATATGCTTTTTACCAATGTAACTGCACGCCAATAATTTCAAAATTTATTTAATTCGAGACACAAGAGGTACCGGCAGTTTCAAATATAATATACCTAAAAGATCGCGAATGTCGAGTTTTCACTAGAACTTTAAACTCGTCGTTAGCGCCCTCGCCTGGCCAATCATACTCATCTTTTAAGACGGTGTTACATGGTAGGCATGAGAAATCCAAATTCGAAGCTTCTTGAAGAACAATTAAGTTAGCGCTCTGTAAAACGACGCATACTGCCTGAAATAAAAAAAAAATTGACGGTGAAAATTTCACTAGGATTGAGTTTTCTCTTATATCTGATCTTAGCTTGATATAAAGTTGAACTTACCCAAATATGTTTACATGGGCTAGTTGAAATCTCAACCCTAAATCTGCTATATAGCTTTTTTCTTCTAACATGGTTTTGATAAAAAAAAAAAAAAAAATTTTTAATAATAATTATCCAATCATTTACATGTTTAATTATTCTATTGGTTTATTAAAATTGAAAGGGAAAATTTATCATTTGTTGCCATTATAGAATACTGTCCATGTCAACGTCAATAGGATGCTTACATCCTGAAGCCTAAATATGCTATCATATTTAGGAGATATTTCAAGATATTTCAAAATCAAATTTCGTTAAAAATTTCGGCTGAGGAAATTTTCAAAAATTTCCAAAAAAATAACACGTGGTTTACCACGTGCTTTTACTTTTGTTCAAATTCGTTTTCAGCTTCTAATTCTTGAATTACTTTATATCATTATTTTGTCCTAGGAAAATAGGGACTGACCTAGCAATGCCATAAATTTTGGCCCAATCAAACTATAAGCACGTCTTCCAAACCAGGATTAATTGCTTGCAATTAGAAACAAAGTTTTACAGTGAATTTTATGGCGATCAAGTATTAGATCATCAAAATAATCGTTTCAAAATAACTTGTTAATAGCAGTGATACTTCTAAGAAGTTGTTAAATTAAAAAATCTACAAAAGAGAAGAAAATACTCGTGAAATAAATTTTTGAATCTTCCGTAAAATCTGAACGAGCACATGCCATTCCAAAAAATTTTGAGGTGATACGTTCAATTTTTGTTGATGGCTATGTATACTAAAAACGAAATTTCGCTTAAGGCAATGTGTTTGAAATAAAACTAGTTTGAAATTTCTAACATAGTTACCAGTTGAAAATCATGCAATTTCTGTTAAAAAAGAATGAAAAGTGACCGGTTTTAGACTTATTGACTAAAAAAATCTCTATTGACAGATATTCTAAATCAATTTGTTTATAAACCTAAATTACTTGTAATAGTTATTTCTTTTATTTTCTTCAAATTCCAAAGAAAAAATAACAATTCTAACAATTTTTAATAATTTTTCACAAAAATGAATGCAATCAAAGAAAAGAGAAATTAGGGAATTTAAACCTGTGTAAATATTTGCTGTCTTAAAAAAAGAAAATTCTTCTGAAAATTTTTGCTTATGGCACTTTATCGCCACCGAATAATAATTTTAACAGACTTTTATCTAACCAACAGAATAATTAGCACAAATCAATGAATACAAAATATTGTCAAAAATAAACAAAAAAAAGGCGGTAATATCATATTCACTAATCAAACATTTTTACGGATACCTCTTTCAATGGAGCGACGTTATCTTGCCTCAAACATGCTCCAAGCTTTTTCACATTCCAGGTCAAGACCCTTCCAAAACCTCTAGTAGCAAGTTTGTTTACTAAAATTAGAAATAACCAAATCTAATTGTTATAAGAAGGAAAAAGTTTTAAGAAGGAAAAGTCTTTCTAAAAATGCTTAGAATTGGTCAATATTTTTAAAAGTGTTTTAATAGTTTTATATACACTCTAACATGTTTTCTCGAATAAAAACCGCCCTCTGTTTAAAGTTACCCTTAAATAAATTTCACATTTATTTATTAACACTCCCAAGCGTAAAACGAAGTACTATAGGTAAAAATATTGCACAGAGAAGTATTAACACCGATATTATAAGGCGAATAGAAACTTTCTAGGTAGAAAAAAAATTTCAACTATGCTATCTTCTAAGATTTTTGTCATATTTGTTTCATTTCCAATCCTAATCACGCCATCATTGGCATAATCAGAGTCTTCGAGTGTTTGTTGAGCAACAAACACTCGCAAAACTTTTCTGTTGGCTGACAGGCAGATAGGCAATGGATTTTCTCTGGGTCGCTGGATGTGACGCTGCAAGTGTCAAGTGGTTTTATGATGAAAACAAACTTTTATCAACAGAGTAATTAGTACAAACCGATAAGTACAAAATGTTGTCAAAAATAAAAAAACAAAAAAAGGTGAGGATATCTTATTCACTAATCAAATATTTTTACGAATAGCTGTTTCAATATCTATCATCGTCACCATCTTCGATCTTTTTTATAAGACTTAGCCAACCATTTTACTTGCAACTGATGGCTTAGTGGCTAGTCACCCATTAGTATATTCAAATTCACCTCTACGGTACCATGCGTCATAATACTATTTAAAGAAAAGATTGAACATCCAGTGTCTGTAAATATTCTGTGTAGCCTCCTAGAATAACTCCCATCGTTGTTTTCATTTTACGCAAAAGTTCTTTTATATTTTCAGGCACTGAAAAAAATTCCACACTAAGATCCTTTGCTGAAATGTCAAGGAACCCCATACTTCGCTAATCCAATATAAAGTCAGTTCTTTATTCATCCATCTATTCGTTAAACTTTTTCACCGGCCTCACTAATCACAGCAACTTACGGTTTCAGTTTGACACCAGGTAAAACAACAAATGGTTTGACCTTTGTGTCTTCAGCGTTAATAGCCAAACACTCAGTGATGTATTGTTTTTCATAATCATTTTTTTTTAATTTGGATATTTTCCAAACTTACTATATTAACTGTTGTTGCTCTGGGCATATCCACCCATATCCACCCATATAGGATTTTCGCCCGCTTTGTGCTTCTGCTTTTCACAACTATTTTTAACAGGGCTTTCGTTGGTCTTCTCTAACCTGCAGCAGGCGTACTCTTGTAGATATATTATATCGTTTCAAAAAACTGAACAAACGACCACAACTTGCTTGAAGAAAGTCTTCAACACCATGCTGTTCGCTACTGTATGACTGTTCAGCTGTATTTTAAGCCTAAGCAGTCATCAGTTTTCAAGAACCAACGCAAATGCCTCTGCCTTTCATTGATCAACCTTTCCATCAATTGCTCTTCAAAATTTCCCAACGCGTGATTTTAGCCTTTTACAAATTGTTTTTCTCGTTATTAATTGTTCTCCATACTTTCATCCACTGGTAAATTTCTAGCTGTTTCACCATTGGTGTTCTTCTCTGAATACGTTACCGCATCATCTTTTATATAAAAACCATAACAATTTCTTTTGTTAGTTTCTTCGATTTCAGAAATTTTCTCCTTCCTATGGATGATGTGTGTATGTGTGTTTATGTGCTTGCGTGCGTGCGTGCAATATTATATCATTATCAATTTATTTATCATTCTGTGTATTCATTTTTCTATATGTTTATCTATTATTGTTTATATTTATAATTCTTTGTCTATATTCACAATTTTATTCGTCTCCTTAATTATTATTTTTACCTCGACAGTCTCATCAACAGTATGAAAAACGGAACATAAGATATGAACGGTGGTCAGTTTTATTAGGGCTGAGTGCAGCCTACTGTTAAGATAGAATTTATAGAATATAATTTGCGTGGTTAATTAAGATAAGGTAGCACGAGATCCAATCAGACTTACAGAATGATTTGGTAAATTGTTTTAATATACTTAAAAATATTTGTTTCCCACTATCGCACTGGCATCCAACCTATCAACCTAAAAACTTATATAAATTCTCAGTTCATTAAGGTGATCACAGCATACCTAAGCCATTCAGTTATTTAGACCTCGAATATAATCAATTCTTGACGTAAATAGCTAAATATCGCCGACATCAAAAAGAAAATACACAGTCAAGAGTCAAAATAAAGGTCTTAAACCTTAGCCGTTTTGATAGATGGTATTAGTTAGTTTCAAAAATTCATGGGTTTCAGATTAAGTTTAAACAGCATTGGACCAGATTTTGTATCACCTTTTTTAAGTACTTTAGAGTCGTTAAACTATATGTAATTATAATTATGAATATGTAATTATAATTATGAATGATGAAAGACTTAGATCATTTTAAGAACAAAATGAGAAATTATTGTTCAATAAATGTAAGCCTTGCTTGCTAAAACAAAATGTTAAATGAGCCGTAGCTTTGATATCTCAATTTGAAAGTTTCGGGTATTCTACAGAACAAAAGCAAAGTGCTAAACTCCAAAAAAACATTTTTTTTTAATTGAAGCGTGTGAATTGATTCGTAGAACGAACTGAAATTCTATTGGAGATAGCTTGCGTAGTTGATAAATATGCAATGCGCAAAATAAACAAAATGACCCATGTTCCAACATTTTTATGGTCTTAAAATAGAGCCTAATGCGTCACATTGATTAAACAAAGTTTTATCAAGAATTGCAAAAGAAACCATCCTATGTATCAAATTCTAGAACTGGGTATATTTGTATTATTAGAAGAAGTTAACTTCAGCGTGTTTAAAACATTTTTAAATTCCCTCACAAGATTCAGGCCTTCACAATCTGTATGCACAAACCAAGATTTAAAAAGTGACATCTCACATTATCTCTATCTAAAAGCATGTAAAAAAAATATATAAATATAAAAAATGAAAAACTTCGTTTTTGTTTATTTTTTCAAGATAATTATTGAATTGTTTTTTTCTCATACATTACAAATCTTAACTTTTTAATTTTCATCACACAGGTCATTATTTTTCACATTGGACTCTCCCAATAGCTGTACAAGTTGTCACCCCGCTCCCTCCGTTTAATCACTAAGTACCATCAGAGATACTGATGCACTAAAATCCAAGGGAATCAAAATTAAGATGTTACAATGATAATTTAAGTCAAACTGTGCTCCATTAATTTTATTACAAGGAAAATGTAAATCGCACATCGAAAAGAAACAATCTGTTAAAAAACTGGCTAAAAAAAGATCTGTAATGAAGAATAAACGTTTTATATAAAAGAATAGTTGGCACACCCAGAAACCGAAAAAAAAATCGGATCAAACAGACCATAAACAAACTATCTATTAAACGAACAGCTGTTATAAGGTTTGTGCAAAATTTGGAGACTCAATTAGGAGTTGATTATTAGTTGACTACTTATTTGGCAATCTTTACAACACGGCGAGCCGGTTGAATTTATGCTTGTCTGGCTGACTGTTGCCTCGTTTAGCTGTCTCGCTTAGCTGACTTCTTTAGCTGGCACCTTTAACTGGTTTGCTTAGCTATAAATTTAGCAGGCTTACTCAACTGGCTCGTTTAGTTGGCTTTTCATATTCTATAAAATAACAACACTGATTGCTCAATCCTTTGAGAGATAATTTAATTTAAAAATCAAAAGATATTGTTTTAAATTGCCATTTTAATATTATTAACGATATTTTATCCAGAAATTGTCACTCGTTATTTATTTATCGATAGTTACTACAAATCTACGACGATTGACTAACGAGTTGACACTACTGAAAGTTTGAAGATGAGCAAGTGATTCTAAAAGTTAGATTACAAGCATATGGCAATTTTAGATACGTTATGATAATTTAAATAACACTTATGCACCAAATTTGCTACAAAATGGTCGTTTTGGAGATTCTGCCCTAATTTCATGATACCATACTATAAATTACTAAAAATCTCTATTATTTGGTGAACATTTTTGCTTGTACAGATACCTTTGCAGTATAAGGACATCAATAAATAAGAATAATTCCAACTCACCTATAGTTTTTTTTATGTTCATATATTCTGTTTTGTTGTAATATTTGTGTCTGTCAGCAGTTATGACGTGAATGAATAACATCAGAATAAGTGCATGTCTAAGCATTTCTATAAGAAATAAGATTATATGATAGGATGGTAGAAGGTTGGGTAATACTACCGTCAAAACTTTAGAGTGACAGTAACGGTGATAGCATAACAGGAGGTTGGATACTACTACCGTCAAAACTTATGAGATAAACTAGCAAACGATAGCTTTTGGACAGTCATAATCAACAATATTAGGAATTTACGGAATAAATTTAGTGGAATAGTACGCCAAACAACAACAGCTCAGTTGGATTTTTTATTAGTAGAAGCTCTGAAATCAGAGAATAGTTGGAAAAAAGCATTGCTGAATTAAAAAAAAAAAGCAATAATTTCATTTTTTTGGGTGTAACTGACGAGACATAAGCGGGTCATTCTTTAGTCATTATAAAAATCATTTAGTAAAGTTTGGTTGGGAATATCTCATGTACAGTGTGAGTTTACAATTTTTGATATTAATGAAGCATGATCTAAAAGCGACAGAGGTGAATTTTCGAACAATAATATTAACTTCTCTATAACGAATAACTTACTTAATCTCTAAGCAAAAGAATTACTCCCGAATTTAACTGAAAAATTCCCACTAATTTTTTCTTTGGTGCCCTGCATTTCTGCTCCATGACAACTTTATAAAGCCTCATATTAACCAAACATTAAATATGCGTTAAATAATCACCAAGTATAGGCGCGTAAGAAGAATGTTATTGAAAACTCATTTTACTCATAATAGCTAGATCCCATAATTTATAATATAATATAAATATGATTTGATTTCTCAAAATATTGTTTGCTGCATTTTTGTAAAAACGCCTTTCTAAAACATACATTATTTTTACAATTTCATGCTCCGATCTACAGTTGGTTTAATAAATCGCTCGCCAAAGGAAAAATTAATCTAATTTAAAGGCGAGTCTTAGTATACATCTGTCTGACTTACAACCAATAGGTTACGCCCAATTTAAAATTACAATGAATGCTTTTTAGTTACCAGCTTTTCTATACTTGTTTAAAATAAATAGTTTTGATAAGAAAAGAGCTCTGTAAGGCAGAAATGTTTCGACTTATGTTTTTCACTCCAACTCTACAAATTGTTGTTTACCTTTTGTAATTTTTTAGGCAATTGGAAACAAATATGAATATATAAGTCTAAAATAAAATTTTGCCTAATGTTTTCATCAAATCTTTTGTTTAACGCTAAACAAACAAATCTCACTAGAAAACTGGGAATGAAGATAAATTCGTAATTCAAAAAATTCCTAGATAGTTGTTAAATATCAAACATAGACGCCTCCACTCTTCCACACTTCCACTCTTAAGTTTAAATCCCTGTTAAATGTTTCGCTTACATAAGCATTTCCATCTGATTTTTAGCTGTCACTCCTGTTACATCATGTAACTATGAAAGGAGTTTTACTGCTTTTGGGAGATTGAAAAATTGATCAAGATTGTCCATATTTGGGAGCATCTAAATGGACTAATACATATGCAGCTGGTTTATTTTAAAGACACCATACAGATGCCTATACAAGTTTAATATTAGTACTCCTAATTTTCTATGTTTTTTTTATTATACTTTCTGTGACCATTTTTTTATTCTGGAAAATTACGCGTAACCAGTTTCTTGTGTGCAATCCCACAAACAACTGTCTTTAGTAAACAAAAAATCTTACTTTAGTGTTTCCGTATCTTGGTATAAACGAAAAAATGGTTGAAAATATTCTTTAAAACTGGTTTTCACACTTCAATTTATAATTTTTTTGTAATTATTTTTTCTCAAAATGTTTCTCAAAATGTGCTTTTTCAAAATACTACGTAACATATTTAAGGAATGACTGAACTTATTGTTATTAAATTTCCATACGTTCTCTTCTATGATGTTTATCTACTGTAGCAAATTTCCATACGTTCTCTTATATGATGTTTATC
>JAUZNK010019647.1:0-21123 GCA_035046665.1 Euphysa ruthae
TATAACTCATGACATGCGTTTTATATCTTTTTAATTATTAATGCCTGAGTTGACAAACACAAATATTTTTGAAATTAATAACATATTAATATATAAATATAGAATGTTTTTTTACTCATGTGGCCACCTTTTAGTTACAGGATTATTGAAGGTATTTTTTATCCCATTTTGTTTCTCAATGTTATGGCAGCTGTTTATTTTGAAAGTTTTGTTGGCCTTAGTTCCAAAATTGGTCTATAAGTAAGTGTTTTTAAATATTTCTTGAGAATCTGTTGTATTGTATTTTGGATTCTAAATATTTTATTACAACCATCATCAACGTGCTGGGCACCATCATTGTCAAATCATCATCAAAACCATCATTGAAATCATCATTGACTTCGTTACCAACATTATCATCGACACTATCATCAACATCTTTTTCAAAATTATTATCAACGTCCTTATCAACAACATCATCAATATCCTTATCAACAGCATCATTTTCAATAAAAACATCCTCATTATCCTCACCAGCGTTCTTATAATCAACAACATCATCAACATCATCCGCAACCTACTGAAGATCATTAAAACTATCATCATCATTGTCAACATGATCATCATCATCATTATCATTATCAGCAGTGTTGATTAGCGTCTGCTATTGCAGCAAGCACTTCAAGGAAATTCACTTTTCACTGCAAGATTTGGTTTTGACTGATAAGGACTGGTTTAATCATTTGATAAAATGAGATTTTTAAAACGTTTTTATAGCTGGATCTCCTCCCTAATGAAAAAAAGAATAAACCAGCTTAGAAACTATCTGAAAACAACAAAGCTAGACAAAACTTGCTATTAAATGGCCATTACATCAAAGATTATTTTGTGAAAGTTTATTTCCTTTTAAGGAAGAAACAAAAATATCTCCGCCCTTAACATGCAACATATCAGATATTATTGATATTGTGACCCAAAATAAAATAGATTCCAAGAATGCTTTGGTGGTATGAAGCAAAAAGTTGTTTTGTTTGAACATTTTTACTGAACTGCAGTGGGTATTTATATCATGTAATATATCTGGCAATTTTATTGCAAAAAAGAAATTCTGTTATAAAAATATTTTTCTCATTAACATCAAGTTTTTAAAACTTGGTGTAAAACGACACATTAGGATTCTCATAGCAATAATATCCACTCAGAATGAATTTTGATATTGTGTCAAAGACATTTCCCAATATTTTGACAGCATATTATTTTGATAACACAATTTTGAAGAAATTCTTAGGCAAATACAATAAATATGTCTAGTTTTGAGCAAATGGTTTATGAACATTTTTCATTGAAATTCATGGGTGTAGCATATGGCATTAAATATCACAAAAAATTATTGTAAAATCACAAATTTGCAAAAATAATTTTACTATAACTCTTCCCTTCTATCTAAAATCTATATTATTAACCCTTTGTGCGCTATAGGGAAAATTGTAATGTATAAGCTATAGTCATTTTTATGCAAAAAAAAAAAAAAAAAAAAAAAATTCTTTACACTATTGGTCATAATTTCTGTTATTTATTGTAGAAGCTTAGTGAGGGCTCATTTTTTAGCTTATACCTTTGACTAGTCAAAAAAAATCATCACCCGTATTCACACACCATACACCATCTTTAAAAAAAATCATAAAAACAATAATTTTTGGAAGAATTTAATACTAAATAAATGTAAAACTGATTTTGATCATTTAGGCCATAGGTATGTTTATAAATATGAGACACGCCAATGAACATTTGAAAAATCACAAAAATTGTTTTTTTATAATTATGGTTTCATAACTTATCAGAAATGGATAACAGTTTAACAGATTGCGTGCTTTGACCATTCTTTTAGGTTCAAAATTTAAATTTCGAAAAAAAAAGGAATATTAAGGGAATTAGGATAAATAAAAATTTTGAGCACTTTTTATCCAGTAATTTAAAATTTTTTTGGGGTATAAAATTGCATCAGAAGTGTTTATTGGGGTATATTCTATCACCCCTATGTTAATTCACAATAAATTACAAGGTATAGTACAAAATTGGATAAATCATTAACTAATTTCAAAACAATGTTATTTGGGTATTATTCAAATACTTTGTAAAGTATAAAACAGTTTTGTTAAAATACAAAATTTGTATAAATTTTTAACATTTCTATTATTTTAAAGAAGTTACTGCTATGACAGACTGTTGTTAATTATTTAAGGGGTTTAAATTTAAGTTTTGTTCATTATATTAGATTAGTTTATTACCATGATAATTATGATTAGGATAATTGATGATAATGTTCTTTGAATGATATTTTATCTATTTTATATTGACATATTTTGCAAAAAAAAATATTTGCTCTTGTAATAGTTGTTTAATAGGAGATTTCATTAGGTGTTCTGACTAGCCTGGCAAAATTTTGGATACTGGACTGACAGAAAGCAGTGATGAAAGCTGTAGTGATAGTGATGACAGTGAGTTCAAGGAAAATGGCAATCCAACTGAAAACCTAAACAACATTGAAGCTGTCGAACTACAAGGTGAAAGTGAGCTTTAGGAGCAATCAGCGAGGGAAATTTTATTGCGTTACTTACACCTGAAAATAGTTTTGAACCATTTTTTTTGTGCTTGGTGAAAGACGTTGGAACTGCTGTAGTGTCTGTTGGGGATCAAAACAACTTCAAAGCCCCAGGAGAGAAATACATAGAATGTCAATACTTACAGTAAACAACAAAATAGAAGAATGTTGGCAAAGTCATTTATAATTTGCTTAACAGAATAATTTTCATCAACCCTGCCACAGTGTTCTCACCTTTGGTTGATATTGATTCAAAATTCTCAATTACAATAGAAGAGTATTTTTGGCTCAGTGGTAGTACCTGATAACTTTTTAGTAAACTGGTTTTTCAGTCTTATATTTTTATAGTTTATATTTGTTCAAAGTTTGATTAGGATTTAGAAATTTTATAAAAGGTTATTGCATGTAGTGTTACGTTTTTATCCACTATTGTAATTGTAAATATTGTATTTTTTTATCCTATAGAAATATAACGTTGACCTTCAAGAAATTTTATGACAATTTTATGGTATATAAAATTTAATTTACTGAATTTTTCATGTTTATGTCAAAAAATAAAAATTTTATCATTATGTTGGTAAAAGAAAGCGTTATATCTTTATCCAAAACTTGATTGAATACTTAATAATACTCTTAAAGCACTGAAACTGGCAGTCAAAGACACTGAGAAGTGTTAGCAACAATTTTAATTTCATTAATATTATTCAGGTGGATAATTTTTTAACAAAACTATAGATTCTGTTAAATTTTTATCCAGTATTTTTTTTATCCATTTGTTAGAGATATGAGTAGTTATTTCCTTGTACACTATAGCTAAGCAATGTTTTGCTGTTTAAAGTATGTTTATCTAATTAAATCAGTTAATTAGTTAATTAAATTATAATAAGATAGCCTAGTTGAAATTAAGCATTTTTATACTAAATTTAGTGGCCCTAATTCGTTATTTCTTTACCTCAAAATTGCATTAAGATTCAAGTTAAAAATTATCTTTATCTAAAAATGCACCTTTTTATTACCATTCGCATTAAGTCATTTTTCAATTTCCATTATTACAAATGGATAAAAATTTCACATGTAAATTGCCACTTTACAAACTACATTTAAACACAATGCTAAATTTAGGGATCTGACCAATTTGTAATTAAATCACAATGGACATTTTTATCCTCAGTGATTCATGGAGTGTGTTATTTTTTATCCATTTAGTATTTTCTAACTAAACTTTTTCCCTGTTTAAGATAAAGAGATAGGACCTCTAGTACTTAAGAATTTCAACTTTCATCTTAACCATGGTAAAAAAACCCAATACCAGGGTGTAATCAGGTAAAAAATACTAGTCAGTTGTTTTAAATTGCAAATATCCAAAAAGTGCTCAAAACATGCCTCATATTTATTAACACGTCTCATATTTATGACCACGTCCCCATAAGTTTGTCACTTTTTACATAAATAGATTGTTAGACTGGTAATTACAGTATTTTTTACATATTGTTTTTAGAAATTAACTAATCTGGTTTCGTTTTATTCTCGTTGAGATGATTTAAAAATTTATTGTTTTAGCCTTGATTGTGTTAAATGGGGAATTATGCCAACCCCAAACAATGAGATAAGAAAGAAATGTACACTTGTACAAGGTCGTTTTACTGGTGACCCTTCAAACGAGTATGAATATTCTGAAAGAAACGATGAAGATGAAAGTGGTGAAGATCATGTGGTAATATATCTTAGCTATTAAAAGATAAAATTCAAAATTTTTATTCTACCAATAAGTTTATTTGATTATTTAATTTCTCAGTTTAGTAGCACTGATATTAAAGACTTTTGAAGCTATTTTCAGATGGTTTTTTTGAAATTTATTTTATGATAACAGACTGGTACCACTCATAAATTTTTCAGAAAGCACACTAAATCACAATATCACAATAAATATAATTGCAAAAGTAGAACTTTAATGGTCTAATCACGAAACTTTAATTGAAAGAAAAATATCTGACCAAAATATTGGATAAAAAACTTTTTTAGGAAGGTTTTATTTATTTTGGGTAAATTTTCTGTTAAGCAGTACTTATGCAATAAAAATCTCTATTAAGTGCTTTTTCTAAAAGTTTATTTTTTTTTTAACCGGTTAGAGATGGAAGTGAAAATAAGGAAAATGATCAAAACATGTTTTTCCATTATTTGTATACCTACACTTACATAACCTCAAAAGTTATAAAAAGGAAATAATTATCCATGAGTATTTGTATTTGTAGGGTTATTAACGGGTTTGTTGCAGTTATTTTTGGCAGCATTCTGTTTATTACTCTTCATTTATCTTGTTTACTTATAACTGTTTTTGGATTCCCAAAGTTAAAATTATGAGGTTTTGTAAAATCTGAATCATTTTCAAAAGATAAAAAATTTTTTATTAGTAGAAAGTTCTTACGGTGAGTATTGTTTTGGGTTTGGTTCATTTCCCTGACCATTATGAATTAAAAATCCTTTAATATAGTTCTTTGGAGAGGAAAACCTTATTTATTAGCATACAAAAGTATTTATTCTTAGCAGCTAATTTTAAGAATGTAGGTTCATTATTATAAAATCAACCCTCTATGTATTGAAATAAATTATGTATTAGATTAATATGTTAAAAAAACTTATTATCATTATAATAATAGTGTTATAAATAACTAGGATTTAAACAAACCAACCAATCGCAACTAATCATTCATTTTATTTACGTTATGTAGTAGCACATTTTCCATGATTTTAGAAAATGTTTTAATCAAGTATTTTCATCATTCTCTCAACATTATACGCTTTTGATTGGTCGTTTTTTGAATAATGAATAATAAAAACTATTATTATTCTTATTATTTTTTTTTATATTCTCTTTGACTTCATGAAGCGGTCAGAATAATAATTTTTTGGTCAAATAGTTTAAATAAGTGAAAAATTAAATCCATGATATTTTACCTTGAAATACATAAATCAAAGCGCAGCAAATAAATTCATTTCTGTTTCCTTTTTTGTGTAAAGGTAAATATTTTTTTATATATATTTATTATTATTATTTATATTATATTATATTTATTATTTATAGTTATTATATAATTGTCTTTATGTAATTCTAGACTGCATTTTATGGTTGCCTGATTGCTATATGCCATTAAAGCATGAGTCCCTGTAGCAATGAAAAAGTGTTAATGTGTCATCTAGGATATGCGCCATGGTATGGCAACTGGGAATGGGTAACTTGGGGCATATTACCAGATGGTTACTGTAATATTACAACTGTTTTAACATGTCAGGTCACAAGGGGTTCAGTATGTTGGCTATGCACATATACTTTTTCTATAATTAGATTTTATATAGTGTTTTGATATTAAAACAACTTAAAACTAGTAATTTAACATAAAACAATCTAAAACCTTCTAATTTAACAAAGCATCATTACTGAGTGAATAATTATAAAAAGTTGAGAAATTCAGCTTGGTTTTTTGTCTCACCATGAGAAAGAAAATTCTGTTTTGTTCTCACTCATACATTTGTTTGTTTAAATTGTTTACTCAGTACAGATGAGGTGGATTGCAGATTGTTCTGCAGTAATTAAGTTCAGAAACAAACATCCCAACCTTATTCGAAGCACAAAATATAGTATAGTTTTAATGCTGAAAACAAAACATTTTTATTTCAAAATAGTTTTTTTGTTAGTGATGAAAAATAATTTTTTTGAAGCTGCGCTAGACACTTTTGGAATTTTTTAGGCCCTTGAATTCATGTGTATATTTTGCTACAAATAGAACGTTTGTACAAGTAATTCAAAGACAAATAAAACGCATTGACTTTGAAAATATTACCCGTTTTTTTCTTGGCAGGAAATCGTTTACCATGGCACTTGCAATGGGGAAACTGCAGTCATCTGTAGCTAAATACTTATAAGATAGTCACATTAGGTAACTAATCATTAATGAGTAAAAACCAATAAAAGCTATCAGGGTGTTCGTAAAAATTGTTTCATTTTTGAATGATGTGAATAAGTAATTGCATTTCAGGTTACCTGAGGCCTAATTTTTTAAAAGGTCTAATTTTACCTGGTGAGGATGTTGTTACAAAGGTTAGAATAAACAAGAGTATAAGAACAACATAGGTGTTTTCTAGATAAGTATGAAAAAGAAAAAAGAAAAAAAAAATCGATTTCAACCACAAAAATATATTTCTTTATAAACTTTTTACTTGGAAAAGTTTTGTCGTAAAACTAAAAAAAATCGTTTTTATAATGCGCTGTGTTTAAGTCACCTTGAATATTGAATTTTGCAAACTTTTTTCTTTGCAAAAATTTCTGCTTACAAAAATTAGTTTTTAAAAATTAATTTATTTTCTAGTGCTTTTATTTGAGTGTTGTTGCCACACCCATTATATATAACAGTTATAACAGTTATAAAGCTGAAGTTTATTTATTCCCATGCAAAATTACAATGAAAATCTTGCTAATATATGAAAATCCATTTCTGTTCTACCCTTGAAAAAAGCAAATCAGATTTCTCTTTATTTCTTTACCTGAGGTGGTGTGAACAAAGCAAGTCTTGAATGTTACCTATGCTATTGCATCAGCCAGTAAATTTCTATATAATGGCTCCAATTTAAAGTAGATGTGATGGTTTCAGGGCAACAAATAATTTTAAAATATCATCAGGACATGATGACTTGATGAAACTATTTTCTATCTGGACATACTGTGATTTAATTAGGATGAGCTGTTTTTCACTTTTATAGATAGGTGGTAAATACATTATATTCACTATCACTTTACATGTGGTTAACAGACAGACCTCGAAATAAAGTCCATCATATCTCATAGTAATCTATGTCACAATATCCTAATGAAATTAAATTAGGACAAATGGCAAATCCATCTGGTTATTGTGTTACGGCTCATTCTTATTTTTAGTCTTGTTTTTTGGGTTTTATTTATAAATCATATTGTAAGAAATTAGTTAAATTTTATTTGTGTTTTTAGTCTTAGTGCTTCCTCTTTGTACAATGGTATCTACATAGTTTTCATTTATTCTCATGATTTCCTGTTTAGAATTTCCAACTTTGCTTTCCTAGGTATTTTTTTAAAATGATATACAGACCTTGTTGTGAAAATTATACCTAGCGTATGAGACTCCGTACGTCTTATTTTAAAATGGAGTATAACATACACCGTACGCCAGTAATGTAGATCAGGTGTGTGGTACGCCCTGTGTAAGCCTAAAATTTTATGATATTTTTTTTGTTATTTTTTATATGTTTCAGGTGGCAAAATGAATAAACTGATTGTTGTTTAATGTTATGATTGTTTCACCTCATTTGTCGTCTTGGAACTTTTCGATAATTCTATTGTTCGAAAAAAAAAATTTTTTTTATTCGTCTTCAGAGATTATTTGAATATATAAAAATTCATACACGCGATACTCTCTTTGCTATTAATAACAAAACTTCTACTTCATTTTTAACAAGAATTCGCCAAATAAAATCCCATGATGTTTAAAAGTTATCATAAGCAAACAATAAATTTATGTTAGTAAATTTTTCTTTGTTCCAACTACTTGATTATGAATTTATTGATATCACACACTTTATTTGTTTATCCACATTTTATTCACACACTTTTTCCATAGTGTCTTTTGTAGAAATAATTATTTCACTGAGTGCGTTATTTCACATTAATACATTGTTTTTAATCTGCAGATTATTTTACATTTGTAATCTATTCGTCTCGTTACCTTGGAAACACATTAAATATAGGTAATTATACAAGTTAAAATCAAACCATTTAATCCTTAAGCGCTTAAGATGTTCTAATAATTATAAAGTTAAAATGCTATTTTTTTATCATATTAATCATCCCCTTCCTTTTTATACTAGTGGTTGTGTGAGTTAATTGTTTGTGAAATGTTTTCTTGCAACGATTATACTGAAATGTATAAGTATAAATAGGAGGGGCATATTTGTGACTCAAATATAATTTTATTTTAACGTTTTTGCTAAATGATATAAATATTTTTTATCAATATATAAGTTACGGTATTCTTTAAGTAAAACAAACATACTTTTATCCTACCCATAACAACGCATTAAACGTATTTTTGTAGAATAAAAAATTCAATTTTTGAGAATTTAAAAGTACATGTTACAGGCTTGTGGCCTCTTATAAGACTTAGTAAAATATTAATATTACAAAGAACGTTTACTAAAATGGGTAACTCAATTAAATTTCTATGTTTTCACTTTTTTTTTGTCACAAAGCATCAGTGTTACTATATTCAAATATTTTGTATATCAGAGATTACTTTAATGATCTGATTTTCAAAGCTTGATGAGTTCTACTTCAATAATTCAATTCTACTCGAGCATAATTATTTTTTGAATTATGTGTATACAAACAATATAACTGATTGGATCAACAAATAATGTTAACAAGGAGGGAATTCTCCTGGAGCTGAATATATCAACACGTTTTAATACAATTTTATGGCAGTAAAGTTTTAAAGTTATTTTCTAAACTTCATTAGCTATGATGCAGCTCGTAATTTGCAAGGTGGTCAAACATGTATATACGTTTGAAATAAACACACAAAAAATATATAATATCGAACAACCAATAAAGTTGGTTGTTTGATGTTATATAAAAATAACAAAGTGCTTATAATGGAAGTTTTGTGGTTTTACCAGGATTGGTAGTTTAGGTTTAATTGAAGTAAACAAAACTTAGATGTTGCTTAGAAACAAAGTGAAATCATAGACAAAACAAATTGTGTATTCATTTTGCAGTAATGATATTAGTTACTGCAAAGTACGCCGTTCATGGCAAGGCCTAATATACTAAACCCACTGAAGAATTACATGAATTATTTAGCAAAAATACTTTGTAGTTTGGGTTTAAATTTTGTACTTTCTTATATCATTTATATCACCATCAGTTGAAAATTCTTGTCTGGATACTGTGTTCAAAAAGGATTAAAGAGGCTCTTCACCAATTGCTGGGAATTATTTTTTATGAAATTAAATAGGGTTTTGTTATTTTTCAAGAATTGTTTTCAATTATTTGTTTTACAAATCTTTTTCATATAAATTATAGGCATTTTTCAACAAATCGCAATTTCTTTTCTTCTTTTTTTTTCAGATTACTTTAAAAGAGGAAGATCGTTTAGCAGTTTTTGTTGAAAACATTTTTCAGGATGTCTCTGCTGTTCCACGAGGAGCATATATTCGTACTTCTTTAGGTCAGGTACAAAAGAACAGATCTTTTTCTGGTAAGAGTATTAAATAGTCTATACTTTTTTAGCAATTTTATTAATGCTTGAGACCAAGTAAAAACTTTTTAATTTCACTGACATTTGAAGGTCAAGATGAAGTTTCAAAGAGCTTAAAATTCTGAATGCAAAAGTACCCTTTTTTTTTTTTTTAATGTATAACGGTTTTTGTGGGAAATTAAAAAAAATTATGATAAAGTTGTTCCATGATATTGTTCAGTGATCGTGATATCATGATTGACCTTAGATAGATAAAAAGTTAAACATTTAAAAAAAAAACTCGCAAATTCAAAAGTTAAAAATATTTTTGTTTTTCTTGCTTTCAGACCCTTCATGCCAATCTTTATAAAAGAACCTGGAATTATCCATTTTTTACTGATATTAAAGTTTTTTGTTATTTGGTGTCCATTTTAATGTCATTACAATAGAGATTTAATTTGGATAAACTATACACATATATGAAAGTTATTTCATACATTCTATTATGATTATTTCATACAATTTTTGAATAATTTTAAATCCAATGAAGAAAATTCTCAAAATTTCAACGTCTTTAAAGTGGGTACACAATGGTATGTTTTTTTTTTTTGCCTTTTAACCTGTCTTTGTTCTAAATGAACTATTTTTTCCAATACTTCATGATCTAAATTTTTGGCAACCTGTAGGTGATCTGCTTGTTAAATTGTTTTTTTAACTTGTTCTTCAGGTCTATCTCCTTCTGAAGCTAGTCAGCTGAGTTCATATTTTCATTTCCGCAACCCAGTTCTTCCTGAAAAGTCGTTGCTTGAAAAGGTAATATTAAAATAAAAATTTCTTTTCTTCAGATTTACCCTTTCCGCTTGATCATATATGCTATATGAATTCACCCATTACCCTGTTCATTTGCCTTTCTGTCTATTCAATTATTTTTTTTTGGAGCCATTAGTTACTTTATTTATAAAATATGAACAACAATGACAAAATTTATAATCATTATTAGAAATGAATAGTTTAATTATGCTGGTAATTTTTAATGTAAGATTATATTAGACTTGACTGTGTTTTGTTTTCTGACATACCAAATTGTCATTTCTATGGCTCAGAATTAGGACCTTATTTTTAACAATTGTATTTATGTTTGATGTTTATTAAAATTTTAAAAACCAACTGACTGTTTTTGATTAATGTCAAGTTTTAGATCCAAATACTTTTTGTTAATCTTAATTATATGACTTTAGCACCTTTCTAGAAATTTTTTAGATTTGTTACAAACGTCTATTGTTTTCAATGTTTAAGTAAGTGATTTTGAGATTATATTTGAAATTATATTTTGATTAAATAGGAATTCAGATTGTTTATCAAAAGTTAATATTTCCTGCCTTTATGTTTTTTTTTTTTTTTTTTTTTTTGCTGTTCGTAAGTGGATATCTTTTATCCTTTATCCTACATCCAACCATTTTCTCTGCTTTTAAAAACTCTTATTAAAAGCTTTTATATATTTTCTGGAATATCGAAACAATTTTGTTTTTGTAGTTTTATATTATCTATCAAATATTTTTTTAGGCTGATTTGAATAGAGCAATTGATTTTCTTGATCCAATTGACATGGATATTCCTCATGGTGGTAAGTTTTTAAACAAAATTTTTTTTTCTGTTATAAAATAAGTTTGTTATTTAATATCTAGGGATAAAATTTTACTTGCACTTTATATATTAATTTTTTTTTTTAATTTTGTACTAAATTAGAAAGTCCATATGTAAATGTTTGTAGGAAAAGCTTTATAACATGAAGCACATTACATTTTGTGCTAAATTCTGCTTATAGAATACATCCTTAAAATTAATGCTCCTCTGTCTCATTAAAGGGTAGGACCATATAAACTTACTCACATAATTAAATAATATAAAAAGATACCAAGAATTTTTTCTCCATTGTTCAAGAAGTTTTTCTAGGAGTTAAATTGCTCAGACATTGTAAAATTTTTAAAATTTCTCTGACTTTGTAATGCAAATTTCTGTTTTTTCTGTTTTTGCTGTGAAGCTGATGGAGTCCTATGAATCCACCCATGTTCATGCGCCTGTTCATCTATTTTTTTCCACAACTGTTTGTTATTTTTTCTGAAGTTCGTTTTTAAGTTACATTATCAAAAGTAAAAGCGAGTCACAGCTATAATTTTTTCAAAAAAAAAATTTCTCATTTTTTGGTGCCACTTATGAACATTTTAGGCCTCAAATCAATATTTAGAAAATTTTTTTCGAAATTTTTTCATTACTTTTTATTGAAATTTTGCATTAATTTAAAGGGCTATAGGGGGAATCTCTTGACCCATATAGCCACTTGAGGAAAAAATCTGAAAATGGCAGTTACATTTCTTTGTCTCATTTAAGCAAATTTCTTAATCTATTGTGCAAATCTTTTATAATCACTGCAAAAACAGTGCAAATATTTTGGGACACATTTCCTGATTTGGTACCACAAAGTTTTGGTTTCCTTCCTAATTTTTTTGTATTCATGGTGAAATAGAGGAATGCTTATTTATTTTTCAGTAGTACTGAGAATTCAAAACAGTTACTGCGTAACCCAATCCTACATAAAAAAGCACCGCAGAACTCAGAAAGAATGTTAAATTAACTTTCACCTAAAATGTGAAGATGTGATTAAATAAGTTAAAATATTTTGTTTATGTTAAAATCTAAATATTTATTTTATCATGCAAGGTTGTTATATTTAAGCAGGTACTGTGGTTTTATCATAGGATAATAAATTACGGTAATTTATTTTATTTAAGTGGAAAAAAAAGATATATCTATAATAGCACCTAACACCGTTGTTATATACGATGCAAATTGTGTTTAAAAATACACATCAATTTTTTCGTTAACACACAGTAGAAAATAAGCACATTTCTTTTGGCGTGTTTTAACAAAAAAAATTTTAACAAAAAGTGTTTTAGAGCATTTTATTTCAAGTTTTTTTTAGGAATATATTCACAAAATAACACTATTTTTTTCTTAGCATGCCTTTTCCTAGAAGAGTTCATATATGGTCACTTGCTTAAAAGTTTTGATTCCTGGCCAAAACCAGCCTTTGTTCAAAAATGAAATTTTTTTCTCGTGAGAGTATGTTTTGATTTTGCTGTTTGCTTTATGTTTAGAAAATTTGTTATTTTTTGTTGTTTACTTTTTGAAAGAAGTTCAATTCACAATAGGTGATTTTGATTTTGTAGACACTCCATACCCAATAAAATTTTTAGCCATCAGCAAAGTTGAGGTCCTTGAGTAAATTTTTACGTCTATACATTTCAACATGATTTTATGCAAGATAATAAATAATTGATGTGGATGAGCAATAAAATGCAGATTGCCTGAAATGCCACCGTAACTTTTAATAATAGTTTAATAATATTTTTTTAGGTTCATGGAGCATTCAGCTGGAACGTGGTGGTGGTTTGGTTGTGTTGCGCAGTTTACACTGGCTTGGTTTTTCATGTTATCATGTACCAGGAACACCAACATTTGGTTATTTTTATTGTGGAATAGGCCAAAAGAATCTAGATTTACCTTTCATGTTATGATGCTTGATTATATAGTTTTTATATTTGTAAATAAATTTTGTTTTAAATTGCTTAATGTATTATAAATTATTACTGATTGTAAAATTTACTTATTTATTTTTTTCTTTATCTATTGCCACTATAAATCTTGGATTTTTGCTAGCGTCTTTGAGTGACAGACCAGCAAGTTTTATTCCAAGGCGAATTATCTATTATTCTACCTTATTTTAGGAATCTCATTCTTTTTCCTTAATTTTTAGGATATAAAAAGGCATCTTTTAACTATATGGCCACTTGCCACTTTGCTTTCCAGTTTCATTTCAAACTCAGTCAAAAACTAATTTTAAAACAGGGAAAAAGAATTTCAAGTATGAATTTAAAAAGAAGTTTTTAAGAATTTTAAGAGTTGGTGGCTTTTAAGACTTGTTATCAAATTTCTGAATATTTAGCTACTAAACTAGTTTGAAAAAAAAATTATTTTCAAGATAGCCAACAGCTCCAAAATTTCTCTTTTTAATTTTTAACCAATCAACAGTTGCTTCCTTTTATTATGAAACTCAGTTTTCATCAAAGATTGGCAGACCGATATTAGTTAAAATAACTGTAAACAAGCACTTTTATTTAAATTTGATTCGTTTGTACAAATGTTAAAATTTCCCAAAAAATAATCTTACTTGTACAATAGTTGGGTGACTTGAGTTAAAATAGGCTAGGACTCCCTGAGTATACTGAACTCTTCCTGGATGTTATTTGATGTATGATGTTGTGCAGTTTTTAAGCTTTCAGAGATTGGTTTTATCAATTTATTTTTTGGTGATTTTAGTTAAAGGTTGTAATTTTCCTACAAACAATTTATGTTATATTTGTAAAATGCATGGTATATATAATATTTTACCTAAAAATAATTTTAAAATGTAGTTTGGATTTGAGTAATTTCAGATTGAAGGTTCTGTGGAGAAATTATGAATATGATGTACAAATTATTCCAGTTGTCATTTGGTACTGCATTAGAGGGAGTTCAAGCTTTGCTTTCTTATATAATAAAATAAAATGTAAAATCAATTTACACATTTTTTATGGCAAGAATTTTTGTGAGTGTCAGAGAGATTTTGTTGGTTATACTTGATTTTTTTGTCTGAAAATATGATTCTTCAAAATGTAATTTCTAAAAAAATTTTATTCTGATGGAGTTATATAGAAAGTTTACTATTTTCATCCTTATTTTTTTATATTTAATTTCAGTTCTAGTCCCAAATTTTTAGCACTTATCTACAGTCATAAATTTAATTTACTGGAAAAAGCGTAGGTGTGCTAAAATTAGGAAAATAAGATGATATTTACATCAATTAACTTCTATTGTTATTGTGATCTGAAACAACTCTTTGATTCTTTATGTAACTTTGGGTGCTGTTTGTCGTAGCAAACTAGGAAAAGCTTTTGAAGGTGATGAACACCAAAAATCAGACGTGTAAACGTCTAAACGTGTAAATCATGTGAAAATTAGTTTAAAACTTCCGTTCACTGATTTTTTCAAAAATTGGTTCGCCAAAATTTTTTTGTTCGAAAATATTGATTTTGATTATTTTGGTCATTTAAAAAATTTTTGGGGCTTAGCTTCCAATTTCTGAATTATGTCAAATTTGATCTAAAAATAAAGGTTTTCATTAAAAAATCTTGATCAGTTTTTTCTGAAATTTCAAGTAATGCTAAAAATTTAAAATAGTATTTGTCCTAGAGCATATAAATCTAAAATAGGTCAAAGTGTTTAATAAATTTTATAAATTCTTAAATTTAATAATAACAATTTTTTTTTTGTAGTTTCATTGGCTGCTAAAAATGATTTGATCTGAGAACCAATAAGGTTTTCTAGAAAGCTTGATAGCTTTCAAGCTTTTTATATGAGGTTTATTATTTTTTTAAGGTTCTAATAATTTAAAATTTAGGAATTGTTGTTTTCTGCATTAAATTTTAGAAAAAGATAAATATGAAAAAACGAAGATCTGAGATTGAAAGTTTATTTGATGATTTGCCTTCAGTTTTCTCCAGCATTAAAAAAAATTCTGAAACTGAAGATTATCCAAATCTTTATCGACAAACAACTCTTAAAAATGCAAAAAAAAAACCTGTTCAATCGATAAAAATGCAAAAGAAAAATTATCTCAAGAAGCGGAATCATAAAATACCTCATGGAATTCTAAAATTATTAGAGATTTATAATGCATCAAAGGAGAAAAGACTCAATGGCGCTTATGAAAATAAATCTATAGCATCTACAGAGAATTACTCTAATCTTCCTAGGAATATTTCACAAGCATTGCTTAAAGTTAATCCTAAAACATTCTTAAACAAGAGTTCTGAAGTATCTCATAAAAAGGTTGGAAAACTATCAAAACATGGTAAGTCTGTATTATCTACAAAGAAAGATTCTCAAGATATTCTGGAGAATATTTCTATAACTTCAGCAAAGAAGAAATATAAAACTTTGAAGAATAATTATTTAAAGCCATGCAAGGGGAATGATAATTCAGATGTATCTATTAAAAAACTTCCAAGAACTTTGAGTAATCTTACCAAAGTGAAGCCATCAAAATTACAAAGTTCTACAGATAAAAAAACATTAATTAAGAAAGTCAAAGAGAAAGTAGCTGATTCAAACATGGATGCTAAGAAAAACGATCCTTTCTTTGACAAAGAAATTAAAAAAAAGACTTGTCAATTGTTTAAAAAATCAAGTGGTGAAGGGAATCATAGTTTGATTGGTGGAAAATTGCATGGTATAGCTTCTATTGAAGTTCCTGAAAGGCCATCGAGAAAATCAAAAAGAATACATTCGCTCTCGGTAACTAATTCTTTATTGTAAAGCAAAAAATTTTCACAATTTTGTTTAAAACACCTTTATTTTATTTTTTTTTTTACTCCAAGCATGTAAATAGAAATAGAGCATTACCTTTATCATAGGTTCTTAGATAAATGCCAGGGAAATTCTTTAAAATCTATTAAAATGAAATTATTTGTGTTTAAAATATATATTTTTTTTTTTCAAGTTTATCTCTAGGCGCTAAAATATTTTAAAAAAACCTAAAATTCAACATCTTCACTGAGAAAATTTGTTTCGTTTCTCCTGAAATTTTTTGTAATGCTAGAAAAATGTTTCTAAATATGTTTTTCTGAGCAATGAGCGTTAGCAAGACTTTTTGGGATGATGATGTTTTTTAGAAATTTGGAAATTCATACCTTCGAAGGAAGCATCCAGCAAATTTTTGAGGTCTTTCTCATATTGATTTGTTTTATACTCTATTTTGCCTTGTCTTTTTATTTATTTTTTTAGATCTTCAGAAAGCATGTGTGGATTAAAAAAAATCTTTTTTAGTAACAATGCAATTCAATTTTTTACCTTTATCAAATCTGTTTTCTCATATCTTATATAACAATAATTGAAAAGTAACTTATTCAAGTTAACAAAAAATAATCGGTGTAAGATAATATTTAATCATATTTAGTGCAAGTAAATTTAGTTATAGTGGTTTCTTTTCATCATTAGCAGGTTTGGTATAAAACTCTTCTGATTGTTTTTTTTGTATAAAGATAAATATATTAACATTAAAATAATTTGTGGTTAAACGATTCAAGTTTGTTTCTGTTTCAATAAGGCAAAAATATCTTTCTGGCTGTTTAGCGTAATTTTCATATTTTACAACATCATTTGACAAATTCCTGCTTTATTTGTGCAAGAAATTGCTCTAATGTTATAACTTTCATTTCAAAATAGTCCTAATCATTTTATTAATTATTCATTACGTGAAGCAAAAATGTTTCCTTTGTGCAAACTATTCAATAGAATATATATATATATTATTATATATTATTATTATACTATAAAATAATTCGAATAATCTTCACTTGTCAGAGACAAAGTTCAAGTTTTTATATATTCAAATGCTCAACCTACCTACCTTGGCAACAATTAAATGTATGTAAAAAAAGCCTCTGGAAAAAAAAATATATCCAGGTGCTTATAATTTGAGGGATTTTTGTGGCCCTGCTAAATTTTTTTTATAGAAAAAATGTTTCAGTCTTGTTAGAACTGTTACTAGATTTAAATTCTATATCTATTTTATATTCTTTGTCCCAATTCTCCTCCTTGTAAATATTGGTAGGTGCCAAAAAAGCTTGTTTCTTTTTTTATAAAAAAAAAAAAAAAAAAAAAAATTTCGGTGCAAAATGACATGTTCAAAATGAGGAAGCTAAATAAAATTTTTGATTAAACCACGAAAAACAAACTTTGTTTTCATAATACACTTGAAATTTTCTTCAGTTTGAAATTATTTTAAAGTTTGCTTTTAACTTTGATTTTATTGCAGTAAAATTGCTTGCCGAACACTTTTTCTGTACTATGTAAGATAATCGTTCTTCGAGAAATGTGTTTATAATCTTTACTTTTAAGGAGACCTGCAGATTAAGTAAGCCAGATATTTCAATAACTAATATAATAATTTTTTAATTTCTTCGAGAAGGTTACAAATACATCCAGAGAATACTCGTTACATTTAAGGACTTTTTTTTAAATCTCGTGATCAGTTTTTATAGTCTCTGCAAGTACGGTTCTTGTTTTTATTCTCTTTTTCGGAGACTAAATTAACAATTACCACAGCTATTCATTTTCTGTTGAGACAATCAAATTGATATTTAGATTACAAATATAAAAGATTACAAAAACTAGAGATAATACTTGACGGTGTATTAAATACATAATTTAAACTGAAAGAGAAATGTCAAAAATTAAATTCCTTAGATTTTTTTCATCTTTAGTCTATAGTGCAAGCATACTTGTAAAATGTAAATCACCTTGAGGCATAACTTTTACCAAATAATATAAATTACACCAGATATTAGCAGTAATCAACAGGTGTTTAATACAAGTAGCTATGTCCTGCAAACAAAAATTAATCATGAACCTCAAAGAAATATAATATTAGCACAAGAAAAAGTTATAAGTAACTATACAAATAACCAACAAAACTGGTAATCATATAAATAAGTGTTTAGTGTTGCTCAACCAGGGCTGGTGTTTATTAACTGTTTAATGTTCTTTTCACATTTTTGGATTCCTTTTCCCTAGAATAACAACAAAACATTGGTTTACACCTTCAGAATAAATTTCTTTTTCTTGGAATGCAAATGTGAGACAGTTTGTCTAGATAGGTTTGGAAAAGTTGGTTTTTTAAGCAGGTTTTCATTGTTTAAAAGAGCCTCTCAAGGCATGCTACACTAGTTGGGAATATGCTAAGCACTTCTAACAAGGACAGGCATCCTTTGTTTAACTCCTTTGATATGGTAATATCTTCTAACAAACGGCTTGGCAGATAGCACTTGTGTTCGTTTTGCAGTTTGAATCGGTCTCTTGATTTTACAGCAGCGATTTTCTTATCAATCTCTAAGAAGGGGTGGGAGGTATTAGGCATCTATTAATTGATGTCTTTGAATTGAAGTGAACACCCCCTCATTTTAAAATTTGAACTTTCAAGTAACCAGTATTATTATTTTCAAATTTTGTTGTTGTTTACAAATATGTACCTGTTACTTGTGAGTTAAGTGAAATTGAACAGCATTTAGTGAAAAAATTATGTGTTTGTGCTGCTGAAGATATACAGCTTCAATGTGGGGGTGAATATGGGTTTGCAACATCAGAGCAAACCCCTAGGTTAACTTAGCAAGTTGTCAAAAGGTGACTTAAAAGATTTACCAACAAACAATTTGTCTGCTATATGTGATCATGTAAAGTCCAGTAACTTAGATGCAGATGCAAAATTACACAATATGAACTTCAAGGCAAAAGGAATAAGAACTGACATGCTACTGTTTCAATCTGGACAAAGTAAAATTAATAAATAATCAAAAAAAGCTTACAGAGCCTTATTCAATCAAGAGTAAGAATGGTCAGATTCACAAAAAGATTTTCAGCGTGAAATAATTTAAGGATAAGATGGCTAAATTAGGTATATAAAGAACAAGACTACACACTCAAGTTTTTAAAAGAATGTAAAACCTCTGTTGAAGGCCATGTACATCAGCTGCTGAGCTATTAATTATTATACAAGGAAAGCTAGAAAAATTGGAGAAGACAATGAAAACTGAACTTGCATATTATCGTTATACACACAAATATGGCGTGATTGCTCGACCCAGAAGTCATTTTGTATTGCTCAGCGGTATTTCAAACTTCTTAAACCAAATGGCACTCGTATTGACTTATTATGCCATCTTCAAGCGCCTTGTGGACTAGGTCTGTAATTGAATTGAGCTTGCTCTCTGCGAGAACATGGATCTAGTTGTGTTTTTGAGCTTTTATTCTTAGTCAACTAAAGGCAGCTATGTGCCAGCACTCACGAGACTGCACTCTGCAGCGAAGCCCATTATGATTGGAGCGACTGGCGTTGCGATCACGGTCGCTAAGAGGCTCATTCCAACACCACCCAGAACGAAGCTCCAACATCAACATCGTCAGAAACTTTAGCAACCTGAGTATAATTGTTCACAAGGCTTTAGTTGGAGTCGATCATCCCTTCATTATTTTGAGAAATACCTCCATTTGTAGCAAGGCTTAATTTTTTCTCTCCAGATCTTTGCTCACTGCGTTCTCCTTTAGAGTCAGGAGCACTGGCAGTTCCACACTCTCCTGGGTTACCTTTAATACCAGAAGCACTGGCAGGTTCACGCTTACCACATTCTCCTTTAGGACCAAAAGGGCCTAGGTCTCCCTGAGGTCAATTGGCCCCATTGGGCCTTATTTGTTTATAGTGCCAACAGACTTAATATCATGTCCAAATATGTTCACTATTTTTTAAAACTCAGCTGAATTTGGGTAAATAAGACTCCATTCACCGCATCTAAATCGCAAACGTGAATCGATATAATGTGCTTGAGACAGATCAACTATGAGGGGTCTATATTGTTCACTGGTTGCATTGTTATAGATATCCATAAAGCGATCCATGGTACCAGGGGTAATTTGACAACCTAAGCTGTGTAGTGCTCTTTTGGCGGCTGGAAACCAAAATAAACAAATGTTGTTCCAATGAGATGCCAGGATGAGGGTAGTGATGTCGTGTTGACTTTTATCCCTTATCAGTTGGTCAAAATACTTTGACCACTCTGCCTCTTCTATCAGGTCATCCACAGTGATAATGTTACTTCTTTTTTGGGTCAAACTCGATGTAAATTGTGACTGTGAGGGCTCGGGATTTGAAAACGGTTATGATTTTACAATATCTTGGTTGGTTCAGCCAGTAAGCACACAGGTATAGCGTTACATACTGTGACTGGGTTGAGTAGGAGGTTCTGAATAAACATTGTTTACCTCACATTGTCGGTCCATATATGAAGATCCTTGCATACATTCTGCATACGTTGGTAGGCAAGTATATATTACCCTGAATTATGTTTGCATGTTATTTGTATGTATAGTTATGTTAACATAAAAGGTTCAAATGAGTACCGATACGTTGAGAAAAACACATGTTCTCATGACAAATGATTTCGCAGTTGTAATTGGTAGCAGCAATTAAATTAATAGGTTTGCCGAATCACACACGCAAGTGGATCAAACTCAACCAAATATAGACGATCTCAAGAAAAAGCTGGACAATGGAATACTTTGCTATGAGCTTTTCCAGGAGAAACGAAATGAATATATATACATATATATATATAAATATATGTGTTTATATAT
>JAUZNK010019658.1:0-37700 GCA_035046665.1 Euphysa ruthae
CAACGTTTCAGGATTCATACTGCTCCTATCATCAGGCTCCTATCATGAGCCTGATGATAGGAGCGGTATGACTCCTGAAACGTCGCCAAATAAAATTTTAAAACTTATGAAATGCGTTTTATCTCTTTAATTATTAATGCCTGAGTTGACAAACATAAATATTTTTGAAATTTGACATTTTTTAAAGAGCAAGCATTTTCAGCAGGTGGCCATGCAAGTTAAGAGATGTTATGGCCCTTTAACTTCATGCAAAATTTTTTAAAAAGTTTAATGAATGGATTTCGATAAATCTTTACAATTGTTGTTTAAGGCTTAAAATGAATATTTTTCAGGTCATGGGGACATACAAACGAACAGGCAGACAGACATTTTGCTAGCTTTGCTGGGAAACCAAAAAGATGAGTTTATGTCTAATTACACTACCAAACAAATAAATGCAAATCAATTCAATTGTCTCATTAGAAGAATCAAACCTGACCTCTGTTATATAAGTTAAGTCTGTCATTGTAGTTCAGTGTAGACAAAAATTTTAGAAAAGATTTTATATATAAAGGTCAGGGGTTCAATTACTTAGCGAGACAATGATATAAATTTACTTTGTTAACAGTTTATTTAACAAGACTATGTTGCAAACAGGTTGATTTTATATTTCAAGACCAGTTTACATCATTAATGCAATTGGTTTGAGCCAATTCATGAGAGAGTTTATAAATATTTAATGGATTATCCTCAAATGATTGCTATTATAATTCAAATTGGCCTGTTCTGTAAAATGGTGCATTTTACAATTTTTCGTACAAGATGGGAGTAAAATCAATTTAGATCAAAAAACAAAAAATGTTAGTTTGGAATGAATACTTGACCAAAACTGATATCAGCACCAAAAGTTTTGGATTCATGGCGGTCATTGATAATAATAAAAAAAAAAAAACTAAGGCTGTCTAAAACTTAGAACTCATAAAAATCAGTGCATTCTTAACATTTTTGATTCTAACATCCAATCAGAAAACGAATTTCACTGCATTTCTCATCGAAAGTATATGACCAGATAACTGACCATCAGAAATAAACATAATAAACTGTATTCAAATAGCGCTGGTCTACGTTTCAAAAGGTGAAATCAAAATATTTTATTAAACTTTATCGAAGTATCATAATCCAAAAAAAGTAACGCTAACACAAAATTCAATTTAAAAACTTAATAACATACGACTGGTTGTGAGACAAAAGCCAGGTCAAAGTCTAGTAAATATGTCTCACCGCTTCAGTCCAAATAACAATATTTTTTACAATCTTGTTTTTAGCCCATGTTAGGATATGGAGCCTTTATACGGTGATTTTCAATTGGCCCAATAAATATTTTGATTTGCTTAATGTCTTTTTCCAATGACAAAAAAAAAGTCAATGTTCGCAATCTTACGAGGATACTTAATTTGGTAAAATCAAAATCATCATGTAGTTTTAGCGTTCTGGACTTAGAGCTATAAAGTCATTGTCATTGTCTAATTTGACTGTCGACTCTCCGTGTATGTTAAGTAATGCTAGAAAATGCTTAGTTAACTGGTACATGTTAATGAGCAGACAAAAACTTTTTCTTCGTCTATTTTTTATCTAGATTTTTTTGCATTTACCCTTTTAATTTATAATGTAGGGGATTTCAGTGGAAATTATCTGAAAAGTTCTTTCTTTTTTTGCTCTTAAGGTTCATTGGTGATCTTATTAATTTTGTTTAAAAATTTTTGGTTAAAACTGTTTTGAAAATTCTAAAATACAAAATCTTTATTTATTATTGGTTTTTTTTGATGATTTTATGTATGATTTCAGTTTCACTAAAAAATTCTATGACAGCATAAATGTTATTGCTCCAGTTTGTATGGCTTGTAGTTATAGTTAATGTGCTAATATGCTTAACTATGCAGGATTTAGACACAAAATTCTACACGTTGTCTCTGCTAAAAATTCATATATAAATGTGAAATGTTTTTAATAACTTGGTATTGCTGGCTATTTGAAAAATATTTTGGATATTGGATTCTCATGTGTGATTTTCAGTTTACATTTTAGATAGTCCTTTTTATTTTTAAGTAATTTCTATTAGTCATTAAAGAAAGTAAACACTTATATCTTGACCTCAAGTGAAAGACTTTGAAAAAATATCATTGAATTTTTGCATTTTTGTTATAAAATCTTGATTTGTTAACAAATCAGTCTGTCATCTTAGAGGAATAGTAATAACCCATAGTGACACAGTGGTAGGGCGTTTGACTACGGAATGGAAGTTTACCAATTCAACTCCCATTGCGGAAATTTACTTACTAATCCAATTTTTATAGATAATTTTAGCTTTTTATTTATTTTTTTTAACTTCCTCCTAAATGTGTTTATGAGTATTGCCCATAAACCCATTTAAAGATTTAAATTATTAATTTTTATGTTTAGATTCAACTTACTGTTGTTAGAGCCTGCAGAAATATATTTTGAAGATTTTAGTGTGTATTATTACTCTTCTGAGTTGAATGAAAACGAAGCAATCAAAAAGTAAGGCTCTGGTTATTTTTATTATTGACTCTCTTAAAAAGTCATTGTCTTTAAGAGTTAACCATACCCTGGTCATGGTCATGTTTACTATAAAATATATATTACTTTTAGATTTAGATTTCAGATCTTAGATTTAGAGACATTTAAAGTTTGATTGACTCTCAAAAAATTTAAGATATATTTGGAATAATGCCTTAGATAACTTAGATGCCTTAAATAAATTGGATCACTGACTATCTCCTATTTATAAAGAATCTTTTTTTAATTCCATTCCGATCAACGAAACAAATATTTGTTATTTTGATTGTTCTAAATATTTGTCAAATCTGGTCTTATCTTATCTTAATATAAGTTTTATCAGAATTATATTTTCCATGCTTTCTGATTTGTTAAAAGATTTGATGGAAAGTTTAATAATTGCAGAAACTAAGCTGGATGATAGCTTCCCTATCACTTAATTTCTTCTAAACAGTATATAAAAAAACTTATCGCTTTGATAAGTCTAGAAATAGTGGTGGCTTATTAATTTATATTTTGCATAACATTCCTTCAAAGCTACTTGTAAATTTTACTCTTCCTTTGGATTTCCAGGCTAATTACAAATCATTTTAAAAAAACAATAAATGGTTTATAATCTTGATAAAAGAAATAAAGTATCATTTTTATCAAATTTATCTTTAGTTATTGATTTTTATGTGTAAAAATATGATATATAGTTATTGGTGACATGAACTTAGAGCCAGATAAATCTCCCATAAAAGAGTTTATGGAAGATCACTGTTTAGTGAACATTATAAAAAAAAACCAACGTGTTTCAATTTACGCTCTGGATCTATTTTTGACTAATAACAAAGCATGTTTCCAGTTCACTAATACTTGAAACTGGTCTAAGTGATTGTCTATTATTATTATTATTATTATTATTATTATTATTATTATTATTGATTAATCTATTCAATTTCTAACTTTTCGTTTTATAAGATTTTTCCTAAAAAGATGTTTTATAGAAATTATAAAAATTTTAAAATTATTTATAAATGGAATTTGTTGCAGGTTCAAGTCTTTTTCTAGTTCTTATGGATATAATTCTTTTTAATCTAACTATGTTTTAAATATTCGTGCTCTTCTTAAAAGAAAAGTTGTTCACAGTAATGATAAGCAGTTTTTATTTAAAGCTGTCCACAAATAAATCTGGAAATGTTCACGTCTTAAAAAAAACGTTTTTTTAATAGTTCTGAACTGGAAACTAATTTAAATATGTTTAAAAAGCAGAAAAAACATGTCTGTGTACTCATTAGACGAGTAATAAAAAAAAAAAGTTTTTCTCTTCTCTTGACATTAACACTGAGAAGAAAAAATTTTGGAACGCATGTAAATCATATCCTTCAAAAAAATGTAATTTACCAGATGAGAAATATTTTCTTTTTAGTAATGGCATATTAATTTCTGATGAGCAATCTGTAGCTGAAATATTAAATAATTGTTATAGAATACATACTAATTTGTTTTGTATTATTGCTGGTAATAGTTTATATCCGAAATACATTAACCATCTTAGCATTTTAAAAATAAGAGAAATCTACCCTTGTAAATATTTATTTGATTATTAACATGTTGAACCAGATATGGTTTTTAATATAATTAAGAAATTAAAAAAAGGAAGTGGTGGTATAATATTAACATTTTTTAAACTTCTCATCATGACTTGTTGGAGTTATCTAGTGGATTGTATCAATACCTCTATTAACAACAACCAGTTTCCTGATGAGTTAAAATGGGCTGATATTATACCTGTATTTAAAAAAGGAAATATCTCTAATAAGGGAAACTATCATCCCATTAGCATCTTGCCTTCAATTTCAAAGATCTTTAAAAGGGTGGTTTTCGAATAGAAACGATTTTTTTAAGAGTCGTTTTTCAAATTTTCTATGTTGTTTCCGTAAACGTTTTTCTTCGCAAATAGCACTGATAAATCTTTGGCAAAAGTGGCAACAACACTTGGATAGCAAGGGGTTAATAGGTACAGTTCTAATTGACTTATCTAAAGCATATGATTGCATCCGACGTGACCTTTTGCTTGCCAAGCTTGAGGCCTATGGATTCTAAAAACGTAGTTTACTTTTGTTGAAGTTATCTGAAAGGACGTAAGCAAAGAGTAAAAATAAGCCCTACATATAGTAAGTGGCTTAAGGTACATTATGGAGTTCCTCAAGGTTCAATCTTTAGTCCTCTTTTATTTAATAACTTTATTATGATTTTTTCCTTTTTCATGAAGAAAATGAAGTATGTAGTTTTGCTTATGATAACACTATATATGCTTGCGAAACTAAAAGTTGAATTAACCCGTATATGCACTTGGTTTTCTATGAACTCCCTTGTCGCCATTCAAAATTCCAACTGATGTTTCTTGGAGAACAAGCCTGGTGAAAAATTTATCTTTATTTATTTGCAGTAAAAGAATTGTTCCAAAAAACGAGGTTGAACTGTTAGGTGTAAATTTGATAACAAACTGTCTTTTTCTAATTATATTAACAGTATTTGTAAAAAGGAAAATCAGGAATTGTGTGTCATTATTTGTTTGAGAAACATTTTATAGATTTCTCTAACAAGGTTGTCCCAAGTTTTTTTTAATTTCTCCCTCTTTGCAAATCTTCAAGCGTCAAATTAAAGAGTGGAAAGGAGAAAATTGTTGGTGTAAATGTTGTTTGTAATGTTTCTTTTGTTGGATTATTTTAATACTTACGAATACTTTATAATTATTTTATTTAACTACGTCTTATCCAACGTTAAATAAATTTATTGAATTGAATTGGATAAGTAAAAATCAATAATTTTCAAAGCCATTCTCCCACTAAGTAAACTTCTTTATGAATCTCAGAACAGCTTTGCTCTTAAATACTTTTATAACTCTAGTAAAATTTGCTGTCAAAATTTTGATTTTGACCTTAAGATAGATTTAGTTAGATTTATCTTGTATTTCTACATATTCTTTAAAGAATCCACTTTAGCTGCATTTTTTAAAATAAAAAAGTATTCAGTATTGGCTTCAATCAAGAAAATTTTTTTTCACTCTGCCTTTAGAAGTCAAAATATTTGTAATAATATTAAAATAAATTTACTTCGTATTTTTTCTTAAGAATAAATCTGTGGTTCCTTCTTCTTTAAAAAATTTTATTATTTATATTTATAATCATATTTATAATCATATTTGTTTTTCTTCAGGAGACAAAAAGGAAGATTGAAAGTGTGTTCCAAATCTGTCTTATTTGATCCATTGGATACTAACTTTCCTATGCTTAAGGTTTGTAGATATTAGGTTGTACTTGAGATGATATTTGTCCATTATAGATATTTATTCATTAAGAAATATTTTCTTTTCTCTAAAAAGTCTGAATCTTAAATGTTAGGATATGTTAGAATTGTTTTCATTAAACCTGAAAAATGTCTGACGCAATCTTTCAAATATTTAAATTTTTTCATTAACCCCTTAACTGTGACTGAAGTAAATTTCCTTATTTCAGGACTGTCGTGTTGTGTATGACTTACGCATATTTCCGTATTTCTGATGTGATAAACAACAGACCGCAAATGATTCACTCTAGGCTGGTGGTTTTAGTTATTTTATGTAGTAGTTGTTTACAGAAGTTTGGTCCTATAATATACTTTCATTTTTTCAAAATTTAGTGTGATTAAACTTGGAATCACTCTGTAAAATGTTCTATGATTTTCATTCCATTTCTGAGAAATCCGACGGAGAGTATTATTTACCACAGTTAAAGAGTTAAGTTAAGGAATTGCAAAAAGTAAGAAAGTTATTAATAGACATTTTGGAACTAAAACATTTATCAGCCACTGGTAAAATTGTTCAACATACTATAAGAATTGCTTACCAGAATCTTGAGTTTGATGCCAAGGATGCCAGGGGAGGGGATAGCAACACACTGAAGGGGGCATAAGTTTATCACATTAAATAAAGTATCAAATGTATTCTTTGTTAATTTCTAGTTCTTATACAGAGACTTTTTACATGTTGGGAAATGGACTGGCAGTTTGTTATCAAGGTAAATTTTTATTTCATTATTGTTCTTTTACTAAGTTTTTTTTTTTTATGTTTTGTCAATGAAATAATCTTATATTGAACAAAAAAAAAACTTATTTTTTTTCATCACTTAAAAAGTTATTTAAGGGGATTTTAAAATAAAATTGAACTTTTTTGTAATTTTAAAAAATATAAAATAAATTTTAAAAAAGCTGATGTAAAGCTTCTAACTGAAAATTCAGTCGTTATTTGTTTTCATTTTGCATGAAAATAAAAGATTTTACAGGAATTTTTTTTAGCCTTTTTGGACACATGCCTAAAATGCTCGTTCCTAGGGAACATCACCTATATTATAGTTTTAAGCCTTGAGTGGCAAGTGGCAGCAAGTTTGTGACCCACGGTATAAGAACCTGATTCTTATATTATAATAAATAGATTTGTGCCAGAAAATGCATCCAGCTGTAAAACTATGATCTAACATTTATCAAATATTTGAGGCATGTCTGCTATTCATACTGATATGTTAAGACTCTTAAGTTTTCCAGTAAGCTCTGATTTTTATTGAATGTTTGCTGTGAAATTATAAACGATGGTAATGATGAGGGTGCAGGTGTCAAAGCATAAATGAAATTTAATCATTTTTCTCAGGATTCTGTCATATCGATTCAGATTTTGTCAAAACCTTAAGATTTAAAAATGCTATTTCTGATTATAGGAATGTTAAAAATTTTTTTGGGCCCCAAGTAAAACAAAAATTCCGTCCAAAACTCATATTTAAAATTTTATAAAACATTCTTGTTGCTTTTTTGACGTTTAGTGAAGCTAACACAGGCAGAACTATTTTTTGGCATGTGATTTAAAAATAAATGTTAACTTTTTAAATTTTTTTATATTAAGAATCTTAAGTAAATGCAAGTTTCATCTTGGTTGCATTTGTAGATATGAGCATGTTGAATATTTTCATACACAGTTGTTCACAGCATGCTTAGGGTTAACTTTAGTCTGTTTTTTGTTTTTTTTAAATTTATATTCATGAATTTTTTATTCAACAGTAGGAGTAAGAGGATATTTCCGAAAAAAGCTGTACTTCTATGGAAAATTATTCAAGTCATTTTTAAATATTTTTTGGGTTTCTTTAAATTTAAACGGGTCATCTTTCGTTATTTTGGACATTGTTTCAAGCGTATCTAATAAATATTAAAATTTGGTTATTTAATAGCTTTCTTTTAGAATGTAGTTAATTTTTATAGTTGTTCTACTTGTCTATTAATAATGAATTGTTCCATTTACTAGCGTCTTGTATTTTAAATCAATTTAAAAATTCATTTTGATGTAGTAAATCTGAATAAATCCTCATTATTTCAGTCAGCTAGGTAAAATAAACATAGATGTGAATTATGATGCTTTTATCAGTGTGTTAACCAAATAGTTTGTTAAAATAAATTTTTCTACTGATTAAAAGCTTTTTTTTTTTTTAAATCCAGAACTTATTTTTCTTTTTTGAATTGGGAAAGAGACGTTAAAAATATTCTTTGGTGGAGAAATCATCAATTTTATTTTCAATTGTTATTTATATGACTTTTTTACTCAAATTTTCCCTTATATTTTATAGATTAGAACAAAAAGGTGATATTTTGCTTGTTGAAAGTAAGATGGTAAGTAAAAAATTTAAAAAAATATTCCATGTAAACATTCGTTGTAAGTTGTAAGTTGTTTGAATGCAGAATTTATTGTATCTTAATTGCATATTGGTTATAATTCTTCTAAAAACAATCAAGTTTCTCAGATTGTTTTTTTTTTTTTTTTTTGGTTAATAGTGGTGGAGACTTAGTTGACCAACATATCCAAAGTTGTTGTGCTCCACCTAGCTATAATGGGTATTGAATAGTTCTGACCATTGAGCATATTTGAGTAAAAAACTACAATGACTCCATGAACAATTAACTTTTGGGGTTTAAAGTGCACCATTTTTTTTGCTTTATGAAATTTATTTACTGTAGTGTAAAAGCAGCTCATATGAAATATTCCCTCAATTTTTTTTAAATTTAATTATTCTTATTAAGGAAATATTTATTTATTTATTTATTTTTATGTTTATTTTATAAAATAAAAAGTGTCCTCTGGAACGATGTCATCATTATAAAAATCATGTGAATTAAGGCATAAATATTATTAGTTTAATTTCACATGTAAACGTTAGATCCGTAAACTTCAAAAAAAAAAACAAAAAATTTCTTGCCTTATCCCTTCAAGCGTTTAAGCCATAATAGTACGCAGATCCGTACTGTAATAAAATTGTTAGAGACGTAATAGTACGCACAGAGAGTAGGGTGCATTTAAAGCACCATAAATGATGCCATTATGTGTTGTGGTGTAAATTAATGATAGTATCAAATTCTCGATTAATTTACATAAAATTTAAGCCTACATGGTTTCATATGACGTAATTATTATGGATACAAAAATGAAAAAAAATTTTACTCTTGAAATAGTTCATAATTTCATTTTTGATTCAGACTCTGACCTTTATCCACTTAGTGAGTCAGGTTCAGATAACAAAGAATACTACATAATTGAATCTGAGTCAGAAGAAGAAGTTATTGAGGAAAGTGTATTATCAGATTTGCCAGAAGAAGTAGAAGAAGAAGCCCCCACTACTTCTCATCAACAAACAACCAAAAGACCCATACCACCTAATGAGCCTGCTCGAAAAAAGATAAAAAACAGTTCTTTTGACAATGTTGTATGGGAGGATGACCCTCCAGTAAACGATATGACCCGGTATGAGTTTACCGGAGAAGAAAGTGTTTGCAATGAAATCATGTGTGGCGACCTGTTAGAAATTTTTGAATACATTTTCACAGAAGAACTATGTGTTTACATTGCAGAAAAATCAAATTTATATTTTACACAATCAACTATGGGCAAAATATATCCAAAATCTTCTAGAATTCTTTCTTACATAAACAAGTATGAACCCTTCACCTCTCATGATATTTGATTGTATGTAGCTTGTATACTTTATCGGGGTAGTGAAACCGAAAGTTCAAATGTACTATACCTTGAATAAACTTTGAGAGGCACCAGGACATAAAAGTATTTTGTCTGATAATAGAATGTATCTCATTGAAAAGTTTCTGCATTTTACTGACATTAGCTTGTTAGACAATAAGTATGAAAAAGATGCTAAAATAAAACCTGTCCATAATTACTTTGTTAGCCGTTAGAAAGCGCTGTTGACGCTCAGATGGGATATTTCCGTAGAGGAATATCTTTTACTATGGAAAGGACGCCTTAGTTTTAAACAGTGTATACGAACTAAGTGAGCTCGGTTTGGGATAAAATCATTTGTTTTATCTTGCGCTGATTCCGGTTATGTATGGAGTTCGGTTATATACACTGGGGCGTACACAAACATAGTAAGAAAGTATGAATACCATGCTACAGATATTATAATGGACCTAACCGAAGGCTTACTTTATAAAGGACGCTGTATTTATTTAGATAACTGGTACACATCTGTGGAAGTCTGTGATGAGCTTACAAAACATTCCACAGATGTTGTAGGTACTATAAGGTGTGATCGCAAACACTTACCCAAAGCAGTAATGGCTGCAAAACTCGATTTTAACACTGTTGTTGTGGCCTATGAGCACAAGTATAAACTCATGGTACTTCATTGGAAAGACAAAAGAGATGTTTTTATGATAACAACATGCATAGGTAATAATGCTTGCTTAGTTAAAAGAAAAGGCATAGAAAAAGTTATACCGTTAGTTGTTGATGTATATAATAACAAAATGGGTGGAGTAGACCGTAGCGATCAGATGACAACATCATATGCATGCGAGCGCAAACGAGTGAAAAAATGGTATAAGAAGTTTTGGATGCATCTTCTAAATATTTGTGTCTTTAATGCCCATATTGTGCATCTTCTGAAAGGAGGAAAAATAAAAGCACTACGGTTCCGAATGAAACTAGTGGAAGATGTCATAGCATTTTACAGCGTCGATTATGAAAGACATTCTCGAGGTGGTCGACCAAGTAACAGTGAAAACCCGATATGTCCAGTTGAGCAACATTTTCCTAATGTCTAAATTTGACAATTTCAAAGTTCTAATGTCTAAAGTTCCAGCTACGGAATCAAAAGCCAAAGCTAAAAAAAAAAAGATGTGTTGTCTGTGCAAAAGGTGGTTTGAGAAAAGATACGACATATTGGTGTGTAATATGTGAGGTTGGACTGTGTCTTGCTCCTTGTTTCGAGCGATATCACACAGCTAAAGTTTATTAAATTTTTTAAATTCTTCTTTATAGCTTGATTATATTTTCATCGGTCTAAATTTTTGTTTTATATGCCTAAAGCCTACTCAAATAGTATAATACAGGCAGTTAAAATTATTTTTGTAAAAATCAAATATTTTTCAAAATAACTCGTTAATTCTGTACCGCCACAAAAAAAAACCCGACGCTTAAAGGGTTAACTCGCAGGGATAATTTGATTTCCATCACATTTCATAATCTCATTTTAAAATAATTGAAATAGTTTTCCTTTTTTCGATAGTTTTTTTGCTTAAATATATTAGAAGAATTAGATTAAGGGATTGAAGGGATAGATTTTTTTTTTTATCTTTTGGGCAGGCAAATTGAAATTAACTTCTTCATCAGCTATATGGTCAATTTTATCATTTTCCTTATTATAGTCACCAATATTGTTTGGGATACCATACAAAAAAAATAATTATAACATTGATCTGCTTGACTTGACCGAATTAGGTTATGACATTCCAGATGTTACTAACAATTTACCCCCATTTTCTTGTACCAGAGATCCCAGATTTTACTTGGAAATTCCTTTACTAGGAGGGAGATGAGTCAGTGTTGTTAAATTTTTCCAGTTGTGAGGGGGTATGAGATGGAAGCGAGATGGAGAATTTTGTAAGAAGAAATTAATTAATCTCGAATTTAATAAAAATTTCAAAAGAAATTGAAAATTATGGGTGGAAATTAAATAATCTTTTGTATACCAAAAAATGATATTGTCCGTTATATCAACTTCCTTGAGTAATAGTCTTCTTATAAATATGTTCTTTGACTTTCAGATCAATTTCAAGGAAAAATTTTTTCTTGAAATCTTTTTGATAAAATAGTTTTAGCCTCGGATCTGTATAACAAGATAACCAGTTAGTTAACTCAGATTCTTTTCATTAAGGGTTGAAGCATAATAAAATGTGGATAATAAGAAGCTATTGTCATTAAAATTTAATAAATGATAAGGTAATAAATATTTCAATAAATAAAGTTTGAAATAATATATATATATATAATATATATATATATAATATAAATAATTAATTAAAACATTCATAAACTCTAAAATAACTCTAAAACATTATGTTAATGCTTTGTAATAGTTTGTGAAATAGTTGAAATCTTTTAATGGAAGAAAATTGGCACGAAGTGACTTCTGATGAATTGAAAGATACCGGTCATCTGCTCAAAGCAACCTGTTCTCCAATTTTCCATTGCTACTTGAGAGCTGTTCTGTGTAATGTAAATTTCTAGTTTGTTTCCACAATTTCTTTTTGAAATTGCGTTTAACAGTTTCATCATGTTTCTATGAAGCAATTTTGTGTTAAAAACATCTGTTGTAATGAAGACTCTAAATCTGTCATGGCTTGACTATTTTCATAATTTTTTTTCACAAAAGTTAGTAAAAAAACTTCTTCAGGTAAAGTTTTTAAAAAGGTTATGTTGTTAACTGCTGCAAAATTAGATCTACAGAAATTGCTTTTTCTTATAATAGAAACCTGTTTGCTTATCTTTAACCAAGACCTTTTTTAACGTGTCCAAAATGATTTTTAGAACCTTTATAGCTGCATTTTAATCCTTACTTGGAAGCAGCCTTTGCAACTAGCATAACTGTTTGAAAGCCTTTGAGCTCTTAGTTGTTTAATTTTAACCTTAAATGTCTTTGTGACCGATGATGTTGTTGTAGACTGGTATATTTATGTTCAAATAAATTGACCAAAACCACTTAAATTATTCTTATTGGTTATCAAAAATTTAAAGTGTAATATCAATTATGCAAATTTATTTTTTAGAGAATTTAATACAGTACAAAACTTGTACAGTAAAAAACTTGTACAGTACAGTACAAAACTTTCTGCCTTTAGAATTATAAAGCAGACTCAATTAGGGTCCAAATTTGACTTTTTGATTTTTAACCATTTAAATTATTATCTTATTTTTAAAATGCTAAATCTAAGAGGTCTTTTCTTATTTATTTTCTTATTATTTCTTATTCCTCTATGGGTATTTTGCACAAATATTTAGATAATTTAATTATATGCTTGATTGGTACTATTTTATATTTTTATATTTTTATTTATGTTCATTATTACAAAATGTTTTTTTTTTAATTATTTGATTAGCTTATTTCTTGTGTAGGTTCCAACTAGTAGGTTTTAAATTTTGGCTGTTGTATCAGTGCATTTATTTTTACATTTTATTTTTATTTTACAGTACAGTTTATTTATTTTTCATAAATTTTTTTCTCAGCAGGACTAAAAAATTTTCTTTTAGTGTATTCATCTCAAGGAAGGGAACATTGTTGCTCCATACAAGTATATCAAAGTAAGCTTAAGTTTTTCTTGAAAATTCTCACATCAATGAAGGATGTTGTTTAATGGTGCCATCATAAAAAATGGGGCCATCATAAAAAAACGAGGTCATCATAAAAAACGGGGCCATCATAAAAAAACGGGGTCATCATAAAAAACGGGGCCATCATAAAAGCCTATCAATGATTTTAGACATAGCAAATTTCTTTTTATTCAAACAAATAAGAAAGATAAAATTCAGTATTTTATTGGTTAATTTATTTGGAAGAGATATAAATAGTATTTTTATCAAAATTTAGTCTATCGGGTTAATTTTTATTGATTTAACCCTTAAGTGTCACCTTAAATAAAATTTTGTATAAATTTACGATATTATTTAGGAGATACTAGCTTTGTTTTGATATAAATATGCAGAAGTATCTGCCGATATTATATTTTGGAAGATAGATTTGCACTCAAAGTGCCTCGTATAAGGCATTGCTTACTCTTTGGTAAAACCGCATAATATTGTGTCAGCAACACTTTGTTTAAAGAGCAGTTTTATAAAAAAAAATTTTAGCATAGTTTTGTCGTTTTCTATCTAAGCATCTCTCCAAAAATATAAACAAACAAAAAAGTTCATATTTGAATTTTTGTGTTTGAATATTGTCACCTTTTTTTAAAAAAATTGCAAAATAAAATATACATGAAGATGCTTTATTTTGATAGCTAATTTCTTAAGTGACCAATTTTTACTTTTATTAAAAAAAAGAGATTCAAATGATTGCAAAAAATAGCTTATTTGGCTCAAAAACTCTGCTGTAGTTTATCATATAAATCAGTTTCAAATTTCTATTATAGATATATGACTATAAAAGACTTTAAGTTGACTAAATCATGCTCTTTTTTTTCAACGCTTATCTAGAAAGTAGAATATTTTATTTTATTATTGTCTCTATTTAAAACTCTGCGTTTATAGAAAAGTTTGTTTAGAAGTCGCATATACTATCAAATTTCTTAAAAAAGTGGTAACAGTTGATAAAAAATTGCTTCTTTGTGCAAAAATTCAATCACCAAACTTAAATTTATTAAGATATCTCCATAACAGTTTTTTATAGTTAAATTATGTCTGACAGTTTAACAGAAATCAGAATTTTATACAATAAAATCCCGTTATGCTAATTAAGACAATTTTAGGTTTTTGAAACTTAATTTTCTTATGTGGCTCAAATTTGGCCAAATATGCTGATTTTAGGCAAAAAGCAACATTTTGATTTGCAAAAAAATTTTAGGTAAATATTTGGATTGACGCAGTGACAATCCTATGAGTTTAATGGAATCTATTTTTTTGTTTGTTTTTCGAAGTTGCTTTTAAGTTCTTTTGCTTTTCTAATTTTTAGACAAAGCCAGGTTTCTAAAAAAAGAAAAAAAAATTGTTAGATTTTTGGGTAAACAGGGCAAAAATTAAATTTGGTTTTTGCTTAGAATCTGGTTATTACATTTTGCGCATAAGTTGTCAAGTTTGCCAGTTTCAGATTTATTTAAAAATTTTGTTTTTTTTTTAGAAATTAAAAATCTTTTAATTTTGGAAATTTAATTTTAATGTTGGAAAGTGTTAATTGCTCATGTTATAAATTCAGCATTATAATTTTATATTATAATTATTATAATTTTAGAAAAAGTGAGATTTTGTTCAAAAGTTTATTTTCTTAAAAATTAGGTTCCGATTCTGTTCAAATGTTAAAAAATTTCTGGTAATGTCTAAGTTAAAAGAAGGAGAAACAGGGAAAGAGTCCATATATCTTTAAATAATGTAAACTTAATTTTTAAAAATTTAATTAGCTTCCTGTATTTTAATTTGAATATTTTCATTAAGAAAGACTAAGTGTTAATAATTTATTGACCTGGACCTGGTCTTTATTTTACTTGAAAGCTTCTAATTCGAACAATTTTAGTAATTAATATTATATAATATTTAACTTTTGAATTTTTTTTTTGATGTGGTAAAATATTAAACAAATATTAAAATCATTTTGATTTATCTGACTTGTATTTTGGTCTGGCAAGCTGTGGATAACTATTATATTATTATATAATTAAGTTTCATTTTCAGAGTTTATTTTTGATTATTTTCTTTTTAGAAAAAGTGCAAATATTACTTCTCTTTGAATTTTGTATCAATAAATGCAATACTGCCAAGAATAGAACAGGTTAGTGAATATATTGACCATATGGGTTTGGGTTCAATATTTTTGGTCTTGGCGGAGGAGACAGAGTATATCCTGTGAACTCACAGATTTTTGTTTGTTAGATCGTTTTTTGTTAATGCATTTTCTCATTAACAGTTAGAAAATTATGATTTTCAAACTGTTCTTTGAGTTTGTTCTGAATAACAAAAATATAGTTATCTATAAAACAAAACAGGTCATACAAATTTAGTGTGTCTGTGATATCCATTTAATTCATTTATAAATGCAACAAAAATTATTAGAATAACAATTGAGCCTAGAAATACTGGTAAACAACTCTTCTTTTTTACCTCTATAAACAAGTGCATAACTAATGAACAGTACTGACTTGTTTTCCACAAGCGTATAACTTTAATGAGAAGTTTTGTGTTAACCTCTTTCGAGCACTTAACAGTTTCTTATGGTCTGATTCATGCCTAATATCTTCCATTAATAATGTAGCAGCTAATTGCGTGGAAATTTTTGGAAAATTGGTTATTGGACTATTGACCTGCTTTTTTTTTCGTTTACAATTTGAGAATGATTGAAATGTAATTTAAACCTATAGCTTTTTTCTTTTTCAATTTTTTTATTTGATTCTTGAAAAATAATCGTTGTGATTAATTAAATCTAAATATTATCATTTTAAAAGGAAAAATTAAACCTCTTCCTCACATATTTAAGTAATAATGTTGGCTTAGATTAGAGAAAAAGTTAGTGAAATTATAAATTCTTTTGAATGATCTTTGGACGTAATCAATGTTGTACTTGCGGATTATATTCCCTTTGACTTTAAGGGAAATTTTTTTATGGTTTTCCACAAGTCGATGATATCTCTATTTAGGTTTATAATTGCAGTAGTACATTGCATTGACGTTTTGTTTTTATTTGACTTTAGAGCAAAAAACTTGCAGCTAGTTTTTTCGACTGTTTAAATACGCATAGCTAGGCAATTAAAAGTAAACTTTCTTTTTGATGATAATTTATTTCTTTAATAATAGAATAAAAAGAGGATATGAATGGAAAAATATTATTGTACAGTCAAGTAGGGTAAAAAAAATGCAACTGTTACTTAATTTTACTCTACTAGTTTACTTACTTAAAATGCACAAGACAAATGTAGTTGAAACAGTAATTTTTATATATTTTGCATTTTATATAATAAACACTTTACATTTTATATAATTAACTATATTCTTGACAAGGAGGTTTAATGGTACTTCATAATCATCTTCATTATCTTCTTCATCTTTCTCTTCATAAGTTCTATCCAGGATTCCATTTTTTCCTAGGAGCAGTTGTTGTTTTTGGACCAAGTGAATCGCAGTTACAAATACTTTCCTCTACTGTTACTGGAGTGGATTGCAAATTTGGGGAATATCAGTGACATTTATTTGTACTGCTGCTATTTGTACTGAACTTATTTCAACCAAAAGGAAAAGTTCCTTTTCACAAAGCTTGTTTACGAATACCGATTTTCGTATAGCCTATTTTTTCACTCGTTGTGATGAGTGTTCATCAAATATCAACAGTAGTGAACCCCGAAAAGATCACAAATTAATGTCTACCAAACGATATCCGCATAATTCCAACCATTGGTAATGAACAACAAATCTAAATTTTTGATTTATAAATTCGCTAAAAAGAAAACGCAGACAGTATTAGAGTGTGCAATGTAATTCCTCATAATGCGTTTTTTTATTTGGAATTCAAAATTCTTGTTTGTTTATGAAAATGAAGCAGATTCTTATTAATTCTATTGTAACATGTATCAAATGGTCTATTGTATTACAATTAGCACCTCAAAAGTGAATAAATTACATTAAAATTGCTTTATGATGTTTAAAACTCACACTCAAATTATAAATAAATTATTGGGATATATCAAGAAATGTGATATTTAATATTTTCCGTAATCAAATTAGTCATACAATGTGAAACGATAATTATTGGGTTTCGGACGTTAATTTTTTTCAAAACAAACATAATAGCAATAGTTTTATGATGATATAATTTTTTTTTAGCTGGTGCATTTTTTTACCCTCCTTGACTATAATAGAATAAAAAAAAAAAAATAATAATTAAGATTATTCCATTTATAGAAAACAAAACTGCTAACCAATAATTCATAAATTTTTTAAATACATTAAAATGATGAGAGAAGGCGCTCGATATTCCAAGCCTAGTCGAAGCTTTGATGAGTATCTGAGGAGCTTAATTGAGCATCTCTCCCAGGGTTGGCTTTTGATTTTAAATACTTTGTAATAACAGAAAAATATAAATAAAAATGCAGTGTTAAAATTTCTTTCAATGTCACAAATTTAGAAGTCAGTTTGTTTGGGAAAAACAAGCAAAAGTAATTGATCGTTTTTTTTTCTTTAATTTATTAATTCATTAACCGATAGACACAACTTAACTATAAACATTTAAGAGTTAAGAAAAAAACAAAAAACTGCTGAGGTAAATTTGTTTTTACCAAAGTGACATGCATATACAATCTTAAATTCAATTAGTCTATCCCCGGCTGTACTTGTGACTTACTCAAACATGAAAATTTGATTAATGAAGTGTCTGGTTTATTTCAGGTAAATTTTTGTGGGAAGGTATTTCTGCAACATCTTTTTGCAATGTTAAACTCGAAAAGTAGCCAAATCCACAGACTGATACAATATTTTACAGATTTTATTTCAAAATTGATTTTGTTCAAATATATTTTATTCAAGGTGTTCGTCTTTTATTTTGTTTATAATAATATGACTTCCTAACTTAGGTTTAAAATTTTCTCCAGGTGAAAGATGGGGAATATTTTTTTTTCAATAAAAACAAATATTAATGATGGCCACCAAAGATATAATCTTCCACTTAGGCTGTCTAAAGATCTAAAAAATTATTAAAGGAAAAGGAATTTTAATTTTAGAAATGCATTTTAGAAATGAGAGAGAATGCAATCTGTTCTGTAAATTTTCATAAAACCTTATTATCCCAAAAAAAAAAAAGTCTTAGACCGGTCACCCCATTGCATCTTTCCTTATAGCCACAATTCAGGACCAGAAAAGTTTTTTAGATGGTTTGTTTAACATTTTTAAATACTTCTGGTATTTTGTCAAACTATAAAGAAACCATAGATATATAATTTGCCAGTTTGTTCTAGTTGTTTTAATTTAAAATAATTTTTTTTTTCCATGAGAGGTCATAAAGACCTGTGCCTAACATGCATTAGGTTAACTAAAATTACTTATAATGAAAATGAGTATTTCCATTATTGTGACATTTCTAAGATTTGCTGTTTGCAATTCGTTTATCTGTACATCAAAATCATATTATGGGATTTGTCCTGTAAAACAAATCCAAAAGCACAAAATTTTTCAAGATAAAAAATTTCCACTAAAACCATGGTAAGATTAGGTAATGATTTAAATATTTTATTGTTTTTCAAAAACAATAAAATATCATTACCTACTTTAAATTTCTTATTATCTTTGTATGATTCTATCATATTTTTATTATGGTCCTTAGCTCTGTTTAATATTTGCTTTGGTTTTGTGTGTATACAAAAACCAATCTTGTGGCGTATGGTTTTGGTAGTAAGTGCAGAAATATTATTTCTGCAAAATTGTTATGCAAGATACGCTAGTAAACAGTGAGGTTTCTATTGGATTTTTTTTTACTTGTAATTGTATCAATTCCATTGCAGATCTTTTCAGGAATTAGGAACCCAAGTTAGGCGGGATAAAATTCTGCATGAATATTAATTATGCACAATGGTAATTTGGAAGAGATCAAGAAAAGGTGCAAATCAGTTAGGATTTTCAGGGTTTTGTTCCTAAACGGTATGATCTGGCTAAGGCAGAAATTTTTAAATTCATTTTGTTATATCAACTAATTCTTTTCATTTGCTTTTCAGTTGATCCAAGCACACACACTAAATCCTCATGCTGCTGATGAAACGGTATCTAACGTTAAATATGAAAACATTTTAGTGTATTTTAATGGAATTAACCGTTATCCTCATGCTTAGGCATTTTAGAAATGTACTTTATGATGTTCAAACTGTTTCTTTTATTAATAATAAAAAAATTTTTGTAAATGATGATGATCAACCTTTTGTTATATGGTTAATTCTTTAATCTTAGACCTTAACTAAATATGTGATTGTAAAATAATACAAAACCGTTGGAGAATAGTTTCAAGTAGACATGCAGCTGAAACTTGCAGCCATTGAGTTATTTTTTTAATACCTATTAAAATAGTTTTTTTATGATAATCATTTAAGATTTATTTGTTCTAGTTAATTATTTGCTTTGTTTTTGCTCTCATTCTTGGGATCTCCTTTTGGCAGGATGATTTAATATCGACCTTACCTTAGATAGTTCTTCAAACTGATATTATTATTGTTATTCAGATAATACAATTTTACATACTTTATTAGATAAAAGCAATTGTTGAGTCTCGTCAAGCAAACACAAAGTTTGATAGAAGCTGGTAAGTTATATTACATTTTTTGCAATCTGCTTCTTATCATTTTCCATGGCTTGTAAGTTAACGGAAAGATCAACCAATTTTTAATTATTGTTTATAAAAAAAACCATGATTTTCAAAATAAAAAAAAAAGATTCCATAATGCCAGAAATATAGATCAGAATTTTTGCTCGCTGAAAACTACTTAGGTCAAATTTCAGTCTACGACTTTTTCGCTGATTTTTAGTAATTTAAAGGGTCAAATTTTAGAATAATGATTTTTTATTTTAAAATTTTTATAGGAGAGTGTGTCAAAAATTCAAAATTGAAATTTCCAATGTTTATGTTTATATATTTTCCTCTTAAATATCTAATAATTTTTTGAACTCAAAAAATCTAATAAGTATACCTTAGAATTTGTTTGAAATATGAAAGCAAATGTGCTGCTATGTTACGTTTTACAAATTTTATTTTGTTTAAATGCCATTCATGAGATATTTTTTTATTAAGTCATATTTAGAGTGCTTATTTATAGATTCATTTCATTCTGCAAGACATGACCTGCAAAAAGCTTGTAAAACATTGTAAAAGATTTCATTCTGAAGGCTGGATGTATTTTTTCATAAATTTTGTACTTAATCTGTGGTATTTTTTTTTTTTTTTTTTAATTTTCTAGGATAGAAGATTTATATGAAACTATTGTCTATGAGGCTACAGGTATTTTTAATTATTTAGTTTAATTTTTTGATATTTAGTTTGTTGTCGTCATTTTTAATCCTTTGAATTTTTAATACTTATATTTATTTTGTTGTTATCGAAGCCCCAAATGTAGCCAAGAAAGGAAACCTTCTTTAAATTACATTTTTTGGAGCCTGTTAACAATACTAATAGCTCATTGGATGTTTTAGACTTTAAACCCAATATATACTATTTTGAAAAAATTTTTGTTAAGAGTGTTTAAAGAATGGGAAACTTTTTAATGTTGTTTTAAATATAGTGACACCATTTGCCTATTTTTTTGAGAAATGACTAGATTATGTTTCTTCTTTATAAAAATAATATTTAGATTATAGCCTGGAAATTCAATTTTTCGAAATAAACATGTGCTTGCTAATTATTCATGTCAAGTACAAATTATAATTTTGAATTTTTATTTTGGAAATTTAAAGTCATTTAGGGTAATTATAAAATCTCGGGATGTTTTTGAAATCCCTGGATACTTTTTCTTAACCTGATTCTGAAATTCATATTTTTAAATTATTAGGAGATTTATAAAAAGTTAGGATATTTTTGAAGTTTGTTATAAGTTTCCCGTAGTGCTTTGGTATATGATTAACTGCTTAACCGTTTTTGAAATAACGCAACAGCAATTAATATTACATTGTTGACACTAATTATATTCCTTTTTTTAAACTTTAGTCGTAATGTAATACATCCACAGAGTATAAGATAGTAGCCACACAGTCTACTACTTATCAGAAGTTATTTAGTCTTATTTACTTGACTATTATGTTTTTATAATTATTTTATGGCAATTTTCTGAAAACCGTGTCAAAAAAAAAAACCAATATCTTTAACTATTGTAAACGTTATTGGAAACTGTTCTTTTAAATGGTTAGTTATTGTTTGTTTCAAAAGAAATCTAAAAAGTTGGATTTTTGTTGTTTTCTTCATTTCTGAATGTTACTTTTTTGGCCCTTTTTGGAGCCAATATGAGAGTTTAATATTAAGCAAATAAGGCAGCGCTATCCTTGAAGTATATTTTTATTGGCATTAAATAGTTTTTTGAGTCGCTTTCTGTAAGGCTTGAAGCCACTACTAGGCAGGGAACTAAAAAGGATTTAAAGCTCCAAACTTACACCACCAAAGTGCTAATTATAAGCTGAGTGGGACAATGCCCAGATTTGAACTCATGATGTTGTGGTTGGGATTAAGATGCTCTACCGACTGAGCTACCATATTATATAATATATTATAATATAATAATTATATTATAATATTAATAATATTATTTATAATATTATTAATATATATATTTTATAATAAAAATAAGTTTCGAATATATTCAAAATATTTTTTTGATTAGCTTCTAAAATATCTCCGTTGGTATGTAATCCTGGTCGTTTGCTTCTATCTTCAAAACAGCTATACTTCCAGCCATTCAACAATGTGGAGCCTGTAAGTGAATTACAAATTCTTATATCCAATTATTTTATTTTAGTGTTGCAATTTTGAAATTGGTATTTACTTCATAATCCAGTTTTTGACATGAGAATTTGAGAGTTTGAGTGGCATGTCGCAAGCAAAAATTGTGATAGGCGTGCAATGACACATTGCTGAGGAAATTAAAATATGACATAATTAGGTTAGTTGCAGTGATCACTGACAGTGGTCAAATGTTACTTTGGTAGTATGGTAAGAACAACTTTGAGGAGGTCTGGAAAGAATGAAAGAAAAGCCCTTATATATTTATAAATAATATCAAGATGAAGTACAAAAAAAAATTGATTTCAAAATGATGAAATTTACACTTTATTTTTGATAAGACATAAACACGCCTTCTTATTAAAATTATTTTCTTAAATAGATTTTGTTTTGTGTTTGTTCTCCTTTCAAAGGAATCTCACGATTCACCATAAAAACCAGCCATTCAAAAAAGTAACGTCTCGAAATGATCACAAAGAAGAATTTCTCAAGCTATTTAAAATAAAGCAAGTATTTAAAATATAGCATTTAAAAACCCTATTATATTTAAAATAATGAATATACATCAAATATATAAATGAATATATAAGCGTGCTGTAAATTTACACTAGTACAAAATTATGAGACATTAAAACGACAACAGTAATATAATAAAGGTAAAGAATTAATTTGTTGATCATGATGTAGTAAATTTAATAATTTTTTTCATAAATGAGGTCGTTCTTTTATGTCTGCTAATCTTTACTAAAGTTTCTTAAAATTTGGTGAATTTGGGCCATATTTTTCTCATGAAAACCTTGTGAGTTAAGTATGGAATCGGTATAACATAAGTGTTAATAGTCTAGTGAGATGAGGTAACATAACAACTTTGCTATCAATGTTATCTTCTTCCGAAGATATATTGCTGCCGTTATTTTCATCATCACTTGAAATTTTTGTTTCCGCTTTTTCAGAGTTTTCTCTTTCTGGAGTGAGTTCTAGCTGAGTTTTCCATCTTTTCTTTAAATTACTATTGCATATTTTGTTATAGAGGACCTTTTCTTTTCCGACCATAGACTGTCACTTCTGGTAATTGTTTTTTTTTTTAAATTGTAAGTTTTCTATCAGACAATAGAACTGAAAACACGTTCTACTGCTGAGCATCGATAATTTCAGCAAGGATATTTTTATATTTTTATATCCGTGACACATTTTTATATATTTTTATATTCATGACGCTTGAATTTTACCAATTTTTCCCAAGCCTACATTTTCAAAAATTACAGGAATCCTGGCTAAAACTATCCGACAATTTTTAAATATAATTTGATGTTTTTTATAACTTAGATTACCTTAAGTAACCATAAAAAGTATATATAAAATTACGTGCTAAATTTAGGCGTATTTTAAGCTTATTGCAAATTTACAATGTTTTTGAAATTTATTAAATAAAAAATATTAGAAATATTGCTTCATATGTGAAATAAATTACACAAACAATTTTGTAAAATTCAAACACAAATATCTCACAAAATTACTGAACTTGAAAGTTTTAGATGGTGTTCCCATATTTATTTAAACAAGGACTATTTACCACGATTTATTTATGATTGTAAAACACTTCTTTTAAAAACAAAACGGAAATAAAAAGCTTACAAAGTTTCTCATGTTAAACCTGATAAATATATCAAAACAGCAGTTATAAAACACGTTTGTTAAAACAGTTTCATGATTTCAATGGCACATGGTTTTAGTATTTGAAATAAATATTTTCTTGCTAATTTTTTAAAGAGGGATATTTAAACGGAAAAGAAAATAATAATGCCATCATTATTTATTAATTTATAATAGTGTGAGTCCTTCTAACTTTAATGTGGCACAAAATATATAATCTAAAAACTTAATCTAACCAATGTTTCTATTTTACTTCTTCTTTTAAACGTAAAAATAGTGTTTCGTAGAAAAAGGAAATTCATCACTCAGGAAAATATAGCAGGCAAGCAAACAATTGCTCTCAATAATAGATGACAACGTGCACCAGGGTGAGTGAATATTGTTACCCGTGGTTTACGACATAAGATTGGTTATCTGGGCTAGCTGTTTCCTTCCGTTAAAGAATATTATTTGTTATTAATATTAATTGTTATTATTAATTTTTAATATTAATTGTATTCTTATGCTTCAGAATAATTTTCAGGTGCAAAAAACATTAAACAAAACATTACCAAGTAAATATAATCATTGATCAGAGAATAACTTTTTTCTAGTCAAATTGACAAAATTAGAAACCTAAGAAATTAAACTTGATAAAAAATAAGGTAAAAGGAGAGAATTTATAGAATCTGAGGAAGAAAAATGTATGCATGGTTTTATAGATGATATATTAAAAATATTAAAACATAAAATCATTTATAATTATCATTAAATAAAATCCTTGGGAATTCACTGTCAATTTTTCCTGCTCAATGGATATTCACTAGAAGCAAATATCCAAATATCTCATATCTACCAATATTGTTACCAAAACTGGGATTCTAAACTTGCAAAGTCTACCTAAGAGAGAGATGGAGAGAGTAGGAAGTGCTCTAGGGACATATTAGAAATTTACACTCAAGTAGGGGCGCTTATACCAGGGTAGCACTTAATCAAGGAAAGGAGGAGACAGATGTACTTTTTTGATATAAACCAAAGTTCTCACTTTGAACTTGGTCCTTTTATTCAGAAATTTTTTTATTTATCACCATAATTTTACGTTTTGATTTGTGTGGAAAAATACACCAGGCATTCAATCATTTGATGACAATATTTTTCACACTTATGAAAATATAGTGAATTGATTACAAAATTTTTTTTAAATACAGACCAACAAATTTTTTTCTTTTTGTATATACTTTTGTAGATATTTAAAATGAAATAAAAAATGGCAACAGTTTTTATAAATTAAAATTTCTATCCCACTCTTAAAGAAAAAAATGATAAGTAAGATCTAATTATGTTGGAAAAATATTCAGCAATAGCTGACCTCTTTCGCTTGAACAGCTTCATATTTTCTTTTACTTTTTTTATAAGTTGTCCTCCCCAGTAATTAGAAGCCATAGTGTGTATTAGGTCTTCTTTTTTTTCTGAATCATACACATTTTTTCCTGCTACTGTCAAGTGCTTATTTAATCGAATGAGCTGGGTTTTAATTTTGGGATTTTAATGATGGGTGTTTATTTGAGGGGGGCTATAATTAATATAATAACAATAAATTAAATAGTTTTATGTTGTCTCTTAATTAAGAAATAAGAACAACAAGAATGAAGAATAAGATAAAGAGTCTTCGTTTTCATTTTTTAAACTCCAGCATCAATATTCTCTTCTGTATCTTCATCAGTTGCTAAAAATGATTGAGCATTAAATGGATTTGTATCATTTATCATTGTTTCATAAGTACGTGACTCAATTTACTGTGGGTAGTTCTTTGTCATACAGACATGGGTTTTCCTTGCACAGTCGGTCAACAGGATCCAAAACAGATGATCAATAGACTTATGTCATATGTCATTCATGGTATACCTTCACAAATCTATGCAATGGATGAGACACCAGTGTGGTAAGACATGGTGAGAACTACAACCATATCAAAAGTAGGAAATTACGATCTTAAAATCAAACGGCGTTTTTCGAAATCAGGAAGCTCATCATAAATAACCTTGGATTTTGTCATAATAAATGCACATGGCACCTAAAGATATTTTTCATGCTGATCATAAATGCATTTAAATAAACACGATTTTATCACTTGTTTTTTATCTCGTTCATTAAAAGCTTTCTGCCTGCTCCAATTGCTGTTTTTTGTTCTTTCCTTTTCTCGTGCTTTTGCAAGGAGTTAGTTGATCTGGTTGTTCCAGTAAAATAAACTGCAGTAACAACAGACAAGAGTATGACTATATAAGGCTTCCATTGAAGGTAAAGAAGAAGAGTAAAAATATTTTGTAGGGGAAATTTTAAATACTGAGAAGGGTTGTAAAACACCACTATTTACAAAAGAAAAATAGCCTCCAAAGCTAAATTAGCTGTATTTTAGATTTATTATGAAGTTCCCAAATTAGCTCACTTTGAGGCCTATTTATCAAATGAGTGCCCCTTTTGAGAATAAAGAAGGGTGATCATTTAAGGGAGGAAGACTTTCCAGCAGAAGTGTTCATTTAAGTAAATACAGTAATTGTAAATAAGATAAAACATATAGAAATGGTTAAAAGCTCCACTTCCTTTTCAAGTAGAGAATGATGCATAATTTACTTAAAATTGCATGCTCCTTTTTTCATTTCAGGAACCGGTGTTGATATTGAAATTATGTCAAATAAAAAATGTTGTAAAAAGAAGATATCTTCTTAGACAAGTTGTAAGTATTTGAATTTCGTGTTCTTTAATCTTCTTATTTTATTTGGAAGTTATAATTTAGTTCTCTTTTTTGTTATTTTTAATCCCAGCCTTAGTTAAAATAAACAGTTTTCAGTTACTTTCTTAGGAAATTTCTTTAGTATACTCTGTTTTTTATCATTCCTACAAGCAAAGTTTTTTTTCAAATATTGCAGAGATGAAGCTCAGGCATGCCTTTATAGTATAATTATAGGCCTTTTTATCAGTGGGCTATGGTCTTGTACACAGGTTTTCACACCATAAAGAAATATTGGTGTACAATGGTCACTTCAAAATTTATATAAGATAATTATTTATTTACCAAAAAAACTTACTCCATAGACTTATGCAGACTGTTTGGCAGACCGGTATACCAGCTTGAGCATCCAAACTCCTTTGAAGTTTTGTTTTTTCAGTTTTATTTCAACAAAAATACGTTCAAGTTGATCAATGATTTTATAATGCCTATAATTATTCTAAAATGACTGAGTAGACATAAATGCAGGGAGCAGAGAAAGCCAATGAGATAAAAAGACGTCAAAAGAAATGAAGAAACTAAATACGAAAAGGTGTACTAGCAAAAAATACTGGTTTTATTTTGTTAAGAGACTGAAAGAAAATAACACTCTTTTAAAAACATGAGAAATAAAAATACAAAGGTTAAACTTTAATAGAGGCCAAATAAAACATGCTTTAAGCAATGGTGATACTTTCCACAGTTTTGAATGTTTATTCACACAAATGGTTATTGCAATTATATTATGTTGTTATAAATAACTGCTTCTTTTTCACACATGCTTAAATCACCGCGCCAGTTTAAATTATAATAATCATAGAAATATATTAAGTTATTACGAGAAAGTTAATTTGAGAAAAGAAAATTTAGTCTCGCCATTTGTTACAATTTTCATTCTGTGTTTATTTTTTTTTTCATATTGTATTTGAGCTTTAATTTGGATGAATGAAAGAACATAAGAAATGTGCCACTTGATATTTCATTATTTACTTTGAGCCACCCCGCTATTTCAAATGTAATATAACTTCATTTGTGATTTCAAAGGATTTTAGGACATAATCAGGAAATTCATTAGTTGAAAATTTGTGCCCTGATATCTTTAAACATTTTTTTTTAGGTTACTGGCCTATTTTCTATTTGATTTCATTGAAAACTATAGACAAAACTAATTTGACTAGTAAATGTAAGAATATTAAAGTAGGAGAAATTCTTTGAAAGGCAGACCTGCACTGAGGTTGTTAGAAGTGACCTTAATGAGAATGTAAAGATAGTGAACTGGCTATTAATAGAACAACTTGGAAGCCAGTGTAATGTACCTCTTGCAAATAATGAATGATAGGTGACTCAATTGTTAAAAAAAACATATTTTACTTAATGAGAGCCGGTTAAATTTTGAAATAATCTTCTATTAACTTCCATTCTAAATTTCTTTGCTTGTTGATCCATCAACTAACTTAGAAAAAATTGTCTACCACCCTCTCCTCCAATGAAAATTTCATTAAATATTCAAGAGCACCCAAACACAACCTATAAACCATATTCTATCTCTCGATATTCATTTAAAAAAAAATCAAAGTAAGCCAGTTTCTACCTTTATTTCACAGTATGCTTGCCAAATCAAAGCTCGGAAAATAGATTTATTTACCGGAAATTTTCATATCCTTATATTTGCACCATGGGGCAACTAGGATTTTTTATTGGGTATGTGGTGACATCATAATACTGGGCGATATCATTGCATTGATAAACAATGGATTTTTCAGCTGGGTGCTCTTTCTAATGCAAGCCTACTTATGGTAAAATAAGTTTTTTTTTTATTGTGGAGCTAAACACTAAAACAACTTATTGTTTGAGGCTAACAGCCATTTCCTGATTATGCAAACTGTCTTCATCAGACACCAAACTGTTATTTTTCATATTTCGCAGTGATTATCAATAATAAAAAAATTTTTTGCTTTTAATATTAGTTGTGTTTGACTTTGTGATGCCTAAAATGACTTCTTAAACTAGTACCTAGGCATTAGGCATTTGAAGTTTTAAACCAGTTTAGTTCATTTTCCTAGAAAAAGAATTAGGTCTCTGACTGATTTCCTCATAGAGGTTTTCAACAAAAATAGTGATTTAGTTGCATATTTTGAGGCTAATTTGATTAAGCTTTATTTTACAAGAAAAAATTTAATTGGAACAATATCATGTTGGGAATGACCTCATGAATAACCTCATGGATTTGCTTGGTGCACTGAAAATTATCTGGTTGAAGTTTAGCAGGTAGTAATTTTGATATATTTAGTATTCAGGATGATTCTCATAAACAATATAGCAAAAATTTTAGAGAATGTTTCCTTTTAGTCTATTACTTTATGGAATCAAGGTTTCTGCAAAAATTTTGGTTGGCAAAATAAAATCTAAGTAATCCATAAAAAGCCCTATTATGCAATAATATAATTATAATTAATGACTTACAAAGCAGGTAACAATTTTATCTCTTTATAAAACCAATGATTTGCATTGCGATGGGTGTTTTATAATCTATACCTGGCTTATTCTTGAGCTATTTTTGTAGTTTGAAACTTAAATACTTCAGGTAACAACTTTGCAGAATTTTAAATAAATTTAAGTTTTGATGCACAACTTAATTTCTCTGGTGTGAATAAACAACTTCTTAAGCTTACTAATCTGGGTTTGGATTGAAGGAAATTTTCCATTGGTACGATTAATAACCCATAATTGTACCTAAGTTTTAATTGAATATACCTGTGGATTCATTAACATAAAGACTTTTGAATAAAAGATCTATACTATTATCAAATAATCTATTGGCTGGCTTAGTAGTCTCAGAGAGGTATTTTTTAACAGTAAGGTAATTACAACAGAGCCTTGTAGCACCCGACTATTGATTTTTCTATTGAGGAGTGCATTATTATTCATTAGAAATAGTGTTTATGGTTGTATAGAATTCTGCTTTTATCTAATAAAATATGGTTTTTAGAGAAACAAGAAACACATCACTTGTCTCAAAAGAGAAACCATAAGTTGGCTGATTAATAATGTACGGAAAAACTTTTTAACCATGCTTTTGTTTTATGCAGGAATCGTATTAATGTATTTTGTTTGTTTATAAACATTAATGGAAACTCAGGTTCCTGAAAAATTCATCCAAATATCAAAAGAAGGATTTTTAAATTCTAGTCCCTTAGTTTTCATCTTTTTGCAAAATTTTGTAATTATTAAGGGTGAAAAATTTTGTCCCTCACTGTTTTGATGTAGAAAGGCCTTTGATCGAAAACATGCTGATAGGTCGAGAAATAACATTTTTGACTCTATATCGAAATCGGCTCATTAATATTTTTAAAAATTTTCCTAGGCCTGGACCTTAATAGGCCATTTTAGCCTAAAAAAATTTTTTTTTTAATCTAATAAAATTTGTTTTTGATGAAGTTAAAGGCTTTAGAAGGCGTTGTGTTTTGTGCCTAGTCTTAGAAAAAGTCTTTTTGTCTAAAAATGATATTTTTGCATTTTTCTTGAAAGTTAAGTTCGGATTCTGCAGAAATGTTGAAAGATTTCAGATAATCTTTAATTTTTTATGAGAAGGAGGAACTGAAAAATTGAGAACTGAGACACATTTTTACCAATTTGATTCCTTGGAGTCAATTGGTCTAAGTACTTGTTTCTTCAGTAAAAAAATGTTTTTTGCATGTTGTTTTTAAAATAGGTAAAATGAAGCCATAGCTTATAGCTTTAAATGTAAACGGTGTTTTAAAAAACTTTTTTTTGAACATGCCTAGCTAGTGAAAATAACATGTTTAGCACTTTAGTTTTTCATCTATAAAATCTCCAGATAAAACGTTTTTGAGACTCTGATTAAATTTGATTTTTACTTTAATAAGAATTGTTTTTCTTCTATTTTTGCTCGCCAGAAATGTCATTTAATGAGATTAGTGTATGTTTTCAAATGTTGCATTAATATATCTCTTGGTTAAACTAATTGCATCTTGTTACTCCAGGAACATTTCACTGAAGGGCTTTTTGACTGAATAGATTTGATTTTCCTTTGTGGCGTCATGTCAGAATAATATAATCATCCACAGAGCCTTCCTCTGACCCCTATTTATAGGGTTTTGCTGACATCTGTTTTCCGTGACATTGTTCTGTGGAAGGCAACATTTATTATTTTCTGGTTTGTTGCATTTGTAGGGCTTTTATACTATAAATGAAATAAATCTTTGATTTTAATTATTATTTGTAAAATTATTAACTATTATTTGAAATTGTAATCTTAGCAGAAAAGCTATAACTATTGTAGTAATTCTGTCAATCTTTCAGTAAATTAAAAAAGTACACTGTGTGTTATAGCACTTTCCAAAACCCCCAAAGGAATTTTGAAACTTTATTTTTTTAAATTTTCAAAAAAAGGTGATGTGATTGGTGATGAGTTAGTAGCTTGAGTTATTATTGAATATTCATATTAAATAGTTATAAATTGTATTATAAACTTATTTGGAAAAACACCTATTAGACAGTGACTGAAGCTCATTTCTGGAAGTTTTATTTCAATCGTTTGTACAATATAGGTATAGGTATTTTGCCATCAATCCTCACCTAAATAGCTAATTTTACTTAGTGCTTCATTAGAGCTAATATTCCGAATTAAAAATAATCCAACAAACTTGACCTTTGTAATCGCTATAATATTAAAGTGGAATACAAACTTTTTTGTTGGAAATCAGAATATCATCATTAATTCTTAGTAAGAAATGCTGAACAATGCTTAGGGAGATTTAGGTTCTGTTTAAATAGTATTATAATAAGGATATATAATATAATAAGGATTATTATAAAAAGTAAATGTGTCTTCAGTGGATTAGATTGTCTGGATCATGTTAAAGTCTTACAGTAGACGCAAATTTTCTTGAAAATCTTTTTACAAAAGCAAATGTTAAGAAAGATGAATTTAGTTAGCTTCTTTTATGCAAATATCTTTGTGACATTAATAAATGATTCATTCCTAATTTGAGTGCAGAGTTTTCGCTACAGTCTTGTAGCTTGTGGCCCGCTACGCTGTTATTTATTTCTGCTGCTTTAAACCCATCACCGTTATACTAAAGTCTATTTTCTTGGTAACAACACAAGCTTCAAAACAACAACAAAAACAACAACATAACTAAAGTTAATGTTTATAACATTAACTCATCGCTCTATCTCTTAGGTTTTGTTTTGTTTTTCAAAAGAGTTTTCTCAAGAAGTAGCTAATCATTTATTTAAAATTTTTTTTTCTTCTTTGGATTATTCTTTTTCAAAGAACATAAGTACGACTTAGTTGATGAGTTTGGAAGACAGGAATTTTTTTTCCATGTCACTCTCAGGTTTGCAGTGATATTTTTTTATATTGGAGTGTGAATCTAGTGATTTTGGATCATGTACAAGGCATTTTTTAAGACATACCATAAATTTATATTAAGGCATAATATTTTTCTTCGTGAAAAAATTATTTATTGTGTGTCTATAATGTTTATTATATCTAAAATAATCAAAATAAATAATTAGGGCTAGTCGAGGAAAGTAGAAAATATCCATTTACCTCAGTTAACTCTTTAATTTTCAGTACCATTACAAAAAGGAAGAGGGCGCTTTCAAGGTTGTATAAAGCATGTATATGAGTTTCATTTCATAATATGACTGAGAAAAGTAATTGCGAAATATACAGTATGTTTTTTTTTTATAATGATAGATTTAGAAAAATAATGTAAAGGATGATATTTACTTTTCTTTTAATGTTTCGCCATAGGGATTAGAGATCATACAAGATACTGGTAAACATGACACGTATTTTGTTTTCCAAAATAGAGAAGAACGTGATGAAATATTTATGCAGCTTTCTTTGCACCCGGGTATACTATTATTTTAAAAATTAAGCTGGGTAATCAGATATTTTCAAATAAAAATAAAAATTTTTCTCTTACATTTTTAACGTCTTTAAAGAACATTTTAAAAGGTTTTTTCTTAAATTGTTTTCATGAGGGGATATACTGTCCTACCTCTTTGAAGTTCCCAGTTTTTTTTTCTTTTTACTCTTGGTCCATAAGTGTTATTGTATTGAGATACTAAGTCACTTTTCTAATCAATATATAAAGGTTTGCGAATGCATGGCAAGCTTGTTGGCAAGCCAAAGTTAAAAATGGTATGTGGTAATTGATGATAGAAAAAAACAAATTTTTTTACGCAGCGATTAATATACAATTAAGCTGTAGCTAAATAGAAATAAATCTTCTTTTAACAGTGTTGAAATTACTTTTGATTTAGTTTTGATCTATTGGAAGAATAGTTTTTACAAAAAAAAATTTTTTGTTATATCGCATACATAGTGAAATAATATTGATTTTAATTTTAAAATATATTTCGATTGAAAATTAATTTTGCAGTAAATTTATATTACGTGACACTCACTTTTGTAAAGACACAAAACTAGATATTAAAACAATTTGGTGTTTACATTCTAATGGAATTTTAATGATTCTTTTGTTTAAACGTTTAAATAAAATTCTCTGTTGACAGTATTGAAATTAACTTTGATTTGGTTTTGATTAGGTAGCTAAAAACTAAGATATATCTTATTGTCTCGGTTCAATTATTCTCTTCTATTCAAATATTAATAATAAAGAAATGGGAGGTGAGACGATATTGTCACGATTTAATTATTCTCTACTGTTCTAATATTATTAATAAAGAATTGGGAAGGCAAGACAAAATGTGAAAAAATAAGCACAAATTTTGACTCAAAAATCTGCTCAGTCAGCAAAAAAAACCCTTCCTTACTATAGAGAATTTGTTGCGCTTTTCCCAAATGAGCTCCAGCAAAAAAGCTTGGTACGCTAGCTTTTTTGTTTTCGCAAAAATTTTATTTTTGTTTTCACGCAGTTATATTCAATTGGCAAAATAACAGGTGGGTATGATTTTGCTACTATAAAAAATAAATAGTTATAAATGCATTTGGCATGATTATTTACCATTTCTCTTGAAAGTTTTTTAACATGAAAACTATCCAAAAGATACCATAGTAGAGAAGAGAGTCACTATTTCAATATTTTCATATGCATAAGATGGATATTATAGCTTTGTAACTCTCTGGGTTTGAAAGTGGGTATTTTGTATTTTAATGTATTATTATTGCATTATTACTGATTTACTAGTTTGAACAACTCTTTCTTTATGTTAGGTTTCAAATAATAAGTTATCTCTTGAAAGCAAAAGACATAACAAATGTTTTTAGATAAAAAAGTTTATGTTATTGTAAACTTAACAAATAACACAATGCTTTCAACTTTTCTGGTATAATATACTGTTGAGAATATATTAATTGAAAAAGTAATTCTTGAAGCTTTATAAAATAATAAATATTAATTATTATTATTAAAATATGAAGTATAAGGCGGTTAGTTCAAAATATTAAGTATTATATTTGTAAACAAAATTATCGTTCCTCTGTACTTCTTGGTACTTCTCGGTACTCCTTAGTACTGGGTAATTTTTCTGATTTAATCCTGGCCTCAAAATATTGAATTTTTAGTTTCTGTAAGTTATTTCTTCTGATTCTGATAATATAAGTTATGGAAAATATATTTTTTGAGACATAAAATTGGCTAGTTTTGCAAACAAAATACTAATAATATTTTTTTCTTATTTTTTAAGAACTCAAGATAAAAGATGATCCAACGGATAATATGACATTAAAATGGCAGAGTGGTGCAGTTTCAAACTTTGATTATTTAATTTATTTAAACAGGTGATACACATTAATCTCATTATTTCTTCAACTTATAAAAATTGGTGTGACATAGAACTTTGTCTCCCTAATGTATATTTTCTATTCTAAAGTCATTTAAGATTTATTTTCTTTATTAATGGTTACAATAAAAAGGACCGTTAATTTTTCTTCATAGAAGCTATTTAACATGCCTTTGTTTAAAACATGTTTAAAATTAAAGTATGAGAATTTGGCTGTTATTGAAGGAGATATTCTCAACCACCTCCTGTATTCTGCAAGCTTATTATAAGCATTAATTGCTTATTGTCATAAAACTTTCACCAAATACCTACTCATACCAAAGCGATGACATGGTGAGCGAAATAATAATGTTTCTTTGATGTTTTTTAAACATTTTCTGGAATTCAAAATTGACTTAAAAAAATTTTTTGTAACCTATTATTTCTTTGAATATTTGAATTAAACTAGCGATATATATTAAGTCTTAAGTCAAGTCTTTAGTATTAGTTAATATGTTAATATTGTTCAAGAAATCTCTCTGTCATTATTAGAAATTAAGAAGTAAAAATCATTTCTTGAAATAAAATATTTATTTTGACGACGTTTCGAGTGATAACCTGCTCTTGTCTTCATGGCATTTTTGGAATATGAACATGGTAATAATAAATTCTATGGTACAATAGAAATAAATAGTCTCGGGTTGTTTAAAAATATTTAAAAATAAACATTTTTTGATGTGTAACACTGATTTGTTGAAGAAAAAAATTTTATCAATTAAAATTTTTCACAGAATTTTCCTGACTTGGTTAATAATAATAATAATAATAATTGCATAGTTTTGAGGATATTGTCGCATCATAAGATGTGTGAACATCTATATGGTAACCTGATGTAAATATTTTTTGGAGGGTAGGTATAAGAATCAAAGCTGAAACTATTGATTTTATCTATAAAATTTGCAAAGTGACCCAGTCTTGTTTCACCAAAACGTTTTTCAGCACCCATTGCCTATCTACTATTACGTTTTTGTTCAAAGATTATAAGTTAATAAGTTTATAACATTGAAAAAAATTTTTTATAGCATTGCTGATAGAAGTTTCAATGATCTTACACAATATCCTGTTTTCCCATGGGTTATTAAAGATTATAGCAGTCATCATCTTAATTTTAATGACCCAAATACTTTTCGAGATTTATCCAAACCTATTGGGGCATTAGATGAGAAAAGATTAAAACAGTTAAAGGTTTGGTGTAATAATATTTTGTTCTCAAGTTTTGCCTGTGTGTTATAATTGTTATAAATCTACATCTGTTATTTTTTTCTGTATGCTTTAAATTTATTATATACAGGCTTGATGATGAAAGGTGTGCGATCACATGCACACGCCTTCACGCCCTTCTAGACGAAAGAAGGAATTAAATTATTGCATGCCTAGGTTTTGTTAAATAGCACTCCTCATATATAGTTTTTTATCATACTATCAAGTGTTATTGTTATATCCTGTTTAGAAATGAAATGATATAAATCAAGTCATGTCACAGTAAACTATTCGAAGTTCCATTGTTATTTTCATACACTTTTAAGGTTTATTATGTCTCCGTCACGTACACGTATAAATTATTTCAAAAATACATCTGTTAAAATGTTACTTTATTGTTCAAACATAGTTTGTTGTATAGTGTTCTCATTTTAAATGGCATCTCCTGCAAAAAAAGCAAAATTTTTAACTAATGAATTATGAACTTTTTTATCGTAGAAGAACGAAAACACCAGTACTGGTCTACAATTCAAATGCTGCATTATTCAGTCTTAACTTTTGCTTGTCTGCTATGGCCGAAATATTTTAGATCAAATATTGCACACATTTCAAAAAACTATTTTAATCAACCAATATTTTCTTCAAACTATTTTAAACAAATCGAAGAAAAAACAAGTATAAATTCGTCATAGTTCCTCAAAAAACTAATATCATAACCTTAAATATCAGTTGACGATAGAAAAACAAATGTCGAGGTTGCTTAAGGCTGGTTTCCAATGGTTTTACGAATGTTGGAAAACAGTTGCACAACTGTTTGTGATTTAGTGGAAACAAAAATTGCACAACAAACCCAAAGTTGTGTACAACAAAATTTTTGTGCGAATTGAAAAATTTCAATTTCTATAACAGTTGCGCATCTTGTTATGACTTGCGTATTGTTATTTTTTAATGGAAACAATACATAAAAATTCATTCGGCAAAATACCGCTCTCATTTAGAATAAAAGAAAATCAAAATGGAAAACCAAAATCAACAAGGAAAGGAAACCATAACAAATAATAAAGAAGACTTTTACTCTTTTAGAGTTTTTCAGAGAGCTGTTTATGAGTGAAGTGCAGAAGTACCCTGTGTTGTATTTGTAATTGCACAACATATGTTTTACAACATTGCGCAACCTTTGAAACCAGCCTTTAGTAATTGTATTTAATACAACAATGGAAAATGCAGGTCCAAACTGAAAACAAAATTTTTAATTTTTTTAAATGCTTTTTTTTTCACTTTGATATGTATGTATATTATATCTTGTTTAAAATCCACAACAAAATAATCATTTTTTATGTATTGATCTTTATTCATCATGGGTTTTAAACCCATTTTATCACACTGTGTAAACAAATCATACTTCTGAGAAATGAGTAGTAATTTTAAATAAATGTATGGGTGATGGAAAGGAAAATTTAAGTTTGTTTTTATTATTAAGAATTCCAGTTATTGTGATTATCATAACTAGCATTAAATATCTAAATATAAAGTGAATAAGGGCCAGTAAAGTATACATCAAAATATAAAGTATATTGCTAAAAGAAACAAAGTAAATTGTAGTATACATCTTTCGTTATGAAGAAGTATATTTTGCGAAAAAAATATTTGTGCTTATCATGCGGATTTTAATTATGATGTTTGTTCCAAAAACTGACTTTAATAAAAATGGTAGAAGATAGTTGTGAAATCTACTACTCGTCGATGATCAGTTAAACATATTTAACCACAAACAGATACAAATAAAAGGTAAACTTTGCAAGTTTGATTTACGAGCAATAAATTCACACAAGCAATTAAACACTCAAATAAAGTTAATTTATAAGTTTGCCTTATAGTCTATATTTTCAAGTATTAAGTACAACATCCCCCATTGGCACCATTTCTAAATTTTCAGTCTATTAACGAATGCACACCTCACATTAGCTAAGCTTGCAATTTGTTATTATATAATAAGTGTGTGTGTGTCTACTAGCATTTGTATTCTAACTCTAAGGTTACATGGTCATATTCACTGTATATAGTACATAAGGCATGGTTTACATATAGAACCATCTAACACAAGACATATAGATATATGGATACTATACACGCCCTTTTTTTTTCTTCTTCGTTTTTTATATTTTCATTCCATGATATAATCTTTAAAACGTAAAGGCGTCTTCCGCAACCTT
>JAUZNK010019659.1:4785-21122 GCA_035046665.1 Euphysa ruthae
GAAACACCAGTAGCAAAGACAAATATTTATTGCCTGAGTTTAAAGTTTATTGCCATTATCTAAAAGATCAAAAACACAAGGAGGATGAAGAATATGATCTATCGAACAAATCGCTTTCTTTATGGCTAAAATGGGAAAAAATAGAAAAAGTAAAAAAAAGCTGATTCATGTGACGAACACGAAGCTTTCATGTTATATCGCAGTAAACCATAAAAATAGAATAAAAGAAGAATAAAAACCTGAACTTTTAAATGAAGGTATTAAAGATATATATAAACACGCAATTTTGGATTCCAAGACTAACGATAAAGGAAACAAAAAAGGGAGAAGATAAGGATGTACTCAATGAACTGGAATAAAATGTTGCTTATTCCGCTTTTAGAAGAATTTTTTTGAAGAAATATTGCGAAGGCGCGGCAGACTCCATTGAAATAAAACAAAGTCTGACATACAAGTGGAACGTTCTTTCTCTAACCGAAAAATTGGAGTTAATGAGACACCAATGAAAAATGGTCGAGTGTGATAATTGCTATGAGTGGTATCACAATGATGCATTGGAACACAAGCATCCTTCACACATGCAGTTGCATTTTTGATATGTTGTAAGGGCGTCGAAGTTGGATTTTATAATTTCTCCCCATATTTAAGATTTAAACTGAGTAATATTGAAAACAGTCCGTCAACATGCAAAATTTACTAAGCTTTTACTGAATTCCAATTCCTTGAGAAGAGTGCAAAAATCGCACTTAAATATTACAAGTTTCCAGAAAAGTGGTGTGAAGATTTATTTGCAAAAATTGTTCCAGTTCTGAAATTACCAATCCATATCTTAACTGCTTTATGAATTCTTATCTTCAACTTTTTTTAGGTTCTTCGTTGTCATAGTTACTACTTAGTAAGTTGGAAGTCATGAACGATCTCAAAAAACAACTGGTTTCTTCGAAAATGACTTCAGTCAGGCAATGAATAGCCCTATAGTTTCGAAACTAAAAATTTTGACCAAAAAAAAGGATCCGTCATGGGAGAAATACGTCATAAAAATAAAGAGATGATTAACGTCGGTGAATTTCTTTATTGCTTAATATATAAATTGTACGGATAAAATGAAACACTCAATCCATTTGAGATAAAATAGGCCAAGCTTGAGTTGTGCAATAATGGTCAAAATATTTCAGGCTGTATTTTGATTCAAAATCATATTAAAATAATGGTTTGGCGTTATCATAGAGATGGAAGCATCAACATCAAATCTTTAGTCTGGGATTGGTTTTGCTGCAACATGAACTTGAAAAAAGATTGAGTTTGTCCTCAGTGAAAGAAAAACTCAAGAACTTTTAGCAAGAAGTATTTTCTAAAAATTTCGCAAGTACTGTTGATTGATACAGGTAGCGTTTCACAAAACGGCTCTGTTATTTCTACTCCTTTTCAAGTACTTGAACTGCTAGATATAATGAGTTACTCCAGTGGAAAATGTGCTAGAAGTTGCAATATACTTCATTTTATGTCATTTTACAGAAATGGATACTATGTCGATTATGTAATTTCAGAAAAAATGTATTGTTGGGTTGTTTTATAATGGCGAGATCAAATACTTATAAAAGCCATCATTTTTATTTTATGTTAAAGACAACATTTTTTATTATTTTTAAAAATATCTGCAAAAGGCCATCCTTCAAAATGCTCCGTTTTATTCCTTCAAACAGAAATAACTGGATATTGATCGGTTTTTTACCAAATAAAAAGTTGATTATGTGCTTGGATTTTTTAGAAAATATAAATACGTTAATCTTTAATGAAATTTTCCAATTTTTCAAGGCATGGAAATCATCGAGCCATACCATTTGACGAATGGTAGCTACAAAACCAATTTGGTTTATGAAAGCAAAATAACAACAAAAATTATGGTATCCATATGCTGCTGAAAGAATTTTTCAATTGTACATAGTAGCTTTCCAGTGGATATATTTCAACGTAGCCTTATGTGTTTAAATGCCTATGTGTTCCTCAGGATGCCGTTGATATAAGATACCTTTCTAAAGCCAATCGCTTAAATCATAAAAATTCAAACAGTTCATGTAAAAATGTGTTCCTGAATGTACAACAACTTCAATCCCATAAAATTCATACACACAATGCTTCAACGCTTCACCAGATTCTAAACAAGTCTCCAAGAAAATCTTCTGTTTATAAGTCCTTTCATAATGCAAAACGCAATACAGAACAAATCAATCTCCATACTGCAATTCCTAAAAATGAAATTAATGAAATATACACAAATACAGAAAATATGTTTTTATCCAAAGAAAATCAAGAAAGCAGACAAGCAATTGTGTCAGAGATTTTATTGTTGGGAAATTCTCCATTATGTTATGAACCATCAGAAAGCCAACTCCAAATGCATTTGAAGTAAAAGTAAACCTTTCAGGGTGAAACAACCAGTTTACATAACCAAATCAGCTTCAATTTAAAACATGGTTCAAATTTAAGTTTTGTTGAAAATAATGCGAAAATGTTTGTCGATATGTTCAACACAATGTTAGTATTTCAAAGTTGAATAAGCACCCGTATTCTTGTAAGCGCCACCCCTCCTACATGTGTGCTTAATCAAATAAAAATATATTGTTAACTTGAGCCACAATTTGAATTAAATTGTTTTTTTTACAGAAAGAGTAATAAAAACATGTTTCATTATTTCACTTTTTAGGAATGGGTATCTTTTTTTACAGTATAGTCCTTTTTTTCTGTGCTTAATTTCAAGCTTTGAAAATCTTTTTTGTATCTATTTTGTTAATGTATAAATGAAAAACTTTTATATTATAAGCCTCCGTTTTTTTTTTAAGCGTCTATTTGATTAAGCACCCATGTAAAAAATCCAAAAATTTGATCAATAGTCCAAAAAGCAAAATCGAATAATTAATTAAGGTAAGTACTGTTGTATTCATATGTTTTTTGTTCTAACACAGAACTTTTTCATTGCAACTTCTCAACCATTTTGGCGTGGAAAATTTAAGTCGCTAAGTAAGAAGGAAAGCTATTGTTATAGATATCAATTTGCTCATTAGTTGGTATTCAGTGAATTCTAACAACATGCAATGTATTTGAGAATAGTCCAACCTCACAGAAGCGTTTTGGATTTTCTGCAGTCGTTTGGTTTGGTAAAGTGATCGGTAGAGGATTGTATATGGTACTACAATAGTATATGTTAGACATTATTAATGACCGAAGGCTTTCACAGCGAGTACATTGTAAAGCGTTTTAGTAACAGACTTGATTAACTTGTGGGTGTCCGACAAGTGATTCTCATCGAAATGTATGCTTAAGTTTTTAAATCGGGTGACCTTTTCCACCATTTACATTTTGAGATTCAGTGTCTCAATAAGTTTGATCTGTGATTTGAAAATTATATTTGTTTGCTAGTAGTTGTTTAGTGCAGAGAACAGCATGTTATTAGGAATGTCCTAAATATCTCTATTTGAATTTACAACTGGAGGTAGTTTACCAATTTTTTAAAATTATTTATCCATTAAATCTTGTTTGTCATATCATTTTACCGGTTTCAAGAGGCTTTGATAAGTTTTTTGCTTTACATCTCTGATTATTTATCCAATATTCGATTATTTGTGACTTTTAGAACTCACAGTTATCCGTTAGCCACCCTACATCCACCCCTAAGCCTAATATGAGATTTCTAGTCTTACCCTGGTCCTATATGCATCAACATAAAATTTCTCAGTTATTTAATTTTATTTCATATAATCTTAACGATTTCAAGAGCTTTTGATTATTTGTGACTTTTAGAACACCCAGTAACCCCTTAGCCACCCTTTACAGGCACTCCTAACATTGTATTTCTAGTTTAACCTGCTCCTATAAGCATCAAAGTGCAATTTTTTGATTATTTTATTCATGTAATCATCGTACCAATTTCATGAGCATTCGATTATTTGTGACTTTTAGAACACCCAGACACCCTTTAGCCACCCTTAACGGCAACCCCTAACATGGGTATTCCAGTTTTACTTGCTCGTATAGGCATCAACATGTAATTTTTTGGATATTTTATTCGTTTTTTATAACCTCGATTAATTCTAGAGATTTTAATGAGTTTTCATATTTAGATCTCCCGGCCTTCCTTCTTTAGCTACACTTATCATGGCATTTTTTTTGAAGGTTCATGTTTTCATTAGCAATTTTATTAGACTGACCCCAAGGGTATACAGGCGTGTCTCATGTGAAAGTCAAAAATAGCAAAGTTGATAATACGTACAAGTTTGGGAGAAGCATAGTGTCATATTTTTGATGAGAGTCCTGCTTTCTTATTTGATTTTTCTTGGATAACCTATATGATGAGAAAGAAACGCTTTAATTTGTTAACACACAAAATAGAAGAACCTTGCAATTATATACAATTGAACGCTTTGTATATTGCCTCAATGTGATATTGACAGGTTTTAAGTTCCTTAGTTGTAGTTTAACTTTTTTCTCCTTTTAGCTATAAAATAAAATGTAACTACCTATTCTTTATGCAAGATAAAATGGAATTAAATTTTGTTTTTTGTTAATGGTCTGAATTGTTGGTGTCTTTATAATTAATATCAGTTTCAATAATACACAGATAGCTCAGTTGGTAAAACATCTGACTCACAAACGTAAGGTTCTGTTTTCAAGTCCGGGTATTGCCCACTCAGCGTATGAGTAGCATTCGATTCGTTGCAATAATTTTATGGCTGTCTATTTTTTTTCTGTTGCTATAATCAATTTTTTTGTGTATATTTGTTTTTAGTATTCTTAAATAAATATGGATTTATTTTCTAATCCAATGGCTGTTTCAATCATTGGAACCAATAGTAATGTTATGTATTCATGTAGCTGCAAGCAATATAAACCAATAACCATGCTATATTTCTGCAGACATTGCACCGAGCTTCGATGTGCCAAATGCGTTACACATGAGGTATACCTTTTTTTAAAACTATTTAAATTAATTTTAGAATTTTTAATTCTTATCTTTAACGCTTTTTTCTTTCTTTTTTTTGTGTTAAGATATATTTTTCTCTGTAAAAACATTAAAATAAAATAATTTAAAATTTTTAGGTTAGAGCAAAATCTGCAAGATAATTTGCCCACTTAACGTAAAATGGTAGCTTTTTAATTTTGGCCCTATTTTTCTTTTCTGCAGAAGAAGTTTTTCTTTGTTAAAATTGACCAATAGAACTAGTTTCGTGTTTGAATTTTAAATCAAATGTGCTCTAAAATTAAATTAACAAAAAATTAAAAAAAAAAAAACAATAGTGATAAGTGTTCATTTTGGGCAGTCAGGTTCGAAAATGCTTAAAACAAAATGCAACAAACTTTGAATAATAGAATATTGAGTACAAAACAACTCTAAAGACTAGTCTTTTAAATTGGGTTTGGTTTAAATCAAAAATTGATTCATATTGATGAAAATATAGTATAAAAGTAAGACAGACTATTAAATTATTACAACACTCTAATTGCTTTTTATTTGAAATGTCACTCTGAACTTGAGACACGTAAATAAGTTTCACAGGTTTTTCTCATGAATCCTTGACGTTTCAAGGAAAAGTTTTAAAAAATCCATGAAAATTTTCAAAAGTTTTTCACAAGGTGCAAAAGTCATCAAAATTTCATGATATTATTATGGAAAAATCCCATGAGTCCTTGAAATTTCACTGGTTTTATATCCAAAAGCTTTCTCAAAATTTTATCTTAAAAAAAAATTGTATTTTTATAAATTTTTTTTTAAATTCAAAAGTTAAAGTTTTTTTCATGATTTTTTTTTATAATTAAAAAATAATATTTTTTTTCTCATTTTAACATTTCCAAAACTTTTTCACAAGTTAGTTTTGCAATTCTTTGCATGTAAATATTTTCACGAGTTCTTCACCACTTATAAAATTCAAATTTATTTTCATGAGTTTATACTAAAAATATTTGTCAAGTTTTGAAAATCAATAGCTGATTCATGAGTTTTACACAAATTCATAAAATAAAAATACAATTTTACGAGTTTTCCAACATTATACTAAAAATATTTCACAGGTCTTTCACAAGTTTTGAAAATTAACTATTTTTGAAAACTTGTGAAAAATTGAAATGTAATTTTCACAGGTTTTTTTAATGAGTTTTACTTATTTTCATGACTTTTTCACAGGTTTCAAGTGCACAGTGTATAGATTAGTTATGATTTTTTGAGAATAAAAATATAGTATATTTTTATTCTCAAAAAGAAAAAATTTTGTGAATATACGATAAAATACCAAAATAAAATTCTACAGCACCGTGTAAATACCTTGGTAAACACAAAAACAAACACATTTAAATAAAAAAATATTATATGAAAATAAGAATACAGGCCAATAAATACTAACACTTGCAAGCATGTTCGTCTTGCAGGCACTACTTTCTTTACTTTCTTGTGAAAGTTATACCTGGTGTACGAGACTCCATAAGCCTTACTTTAATATGGCTTATGACATACACTGTACGCCAGTAAAGTAGAGTAGGTGTACGGTCGTATGCCATGCGTACGCATAGAATTTAATGTTTTTGTTTTTTATAAATGTTGCAAGTGGTGAAATGAATGAACAAATCGTTGTTTAATGTAATGATTGCTTTATTAGACCCAACTATCAATTGTTGTTATTAAAGCATTACGTTTATCAGGGTTCGAGTTAATGATTCGCTATTAGCGAATCAATTATAGATATTAGCGAATCAAAAAATATAAAATTGATTGAAACAGTGAGTCAATTTTTTTCAATTTTTAATTTTTTTGCTTTGTGAGCTAGTTTATTTTATTTCTTTACATTGATAAAGTTATTCCTTCGCTCAATTCATTTGTTTACCTCAATTCGATAATTCTATTGTTCGAAAGTTCTTCTTTTTTAAGTAATCTTTTTAGAGAATATTTTAATATGTATAAATTCATACACAGGATACTCTTTTTGCTATTAATAACAGAACTATTTTACTTCATTCTTAACAAGAATTCATCAAATCCCATAATGTTCAAAGTTTTTCATAAGCAAACAAAATTTATGCTAGTAAATTTTTTTTTGTTCTAAATACTTGATTATAAATTTATTGATATAACACACTTTCTTCGTTTATTCCTAATTTATCCACACACTTTATAAGTAGCATCTTTTGTAAAATTAATTATTTCAGTAAATACTTGTTTTCACGTAAATTTGTGGTTTATCTGTCTTGTTATCTTGGATATGCATTAAATATGCATAATTATAGGGTAAACTCAAATTTAATCCTTAAGCGGTTAGGGTGTTATAATAATTCTTAGAGTTAAATGCTAATATTTTATCATATTATCCCTTCCTTTTTATACTAGTGGTTATGTGAGTTAATCTTTTGTGGAATGTTTTCTTGTAACGGTTATCCTAAATATAAATAGGAGGGGCTTTTAATTTTAAATAAACGCAAACAGAATATAGAGAATGGTTGTTCGATGTTAGGTTAAATGGAAGTAAAAAAAACTTAGTGGTTGCTAAGAAACATAATTAGATCATAGACAAAACAAATTTTTATTAATTTTAGAGTAACGATATTAGTTGCGTATAATATCGCAGGCTTTGTCATGAGAGGCAGGCGATTGCTCATGCCTACCCCCATGCCCGCCTGCATTCATTTACATGGGCTAAAAATCTCCTGTGCAAAACAGCTTTTACTGAACGATATTTATATTAGTAAAAATAAAAATTGATCGCAGAATTAATAAAAACAACAAAATACAGTAACAAATAAAATGACACAAGTTTATTTATTCATTAAATTATTTGCGAATTTAAAAATATAACCATTATTATTACATAACCATGTAATATTCATACATAAAATATATAAGCGCTTATGTTGTCTTTGATTTACTTTGTTTCTTAGCAACTGCAAAATTTACTTCAATTTAACCTAAATCATTAATCATTCATGAACTACGTTAAAACCACAAAAACTTCAATGTAATCGCTTTGTTATTTTAATGTAATATCGAACTCACACATATTGGTGTCAGAGAGTCATAATCGCTTGGCCTGACAACCATTATCTTTACTCGATAATCATGTATAAACTTTTAAAAAAATTATAGTAACTCTCTAGAAAATTAATAATTATTTTGAAAATAAAAAAAAATTCACTAGATATTGTGATTTTTAAACATTTAGATTCACTTAAAACATGTCACTTAAAACATATGTTTGCTGAGTGGGATTAATAGCAGTTTAAAATGTGATGTTATTTATGATAGCAAATTTGAGAATTTTAAAAATAAATACAACTTAATTTAAACAAAGATTAAACTACTTAAGGCACTATTACACGATAACATATGTTGCAAACATTTGCAGAAAGAATATGTTCAATGTGCCATAGAAGAATAATTCTGATTAGTTTTTATCATTCTCAACATTTTAAAAATCATTTTACGAAACGAATTTTTATCAAACCTAACATCAAACGATTTTAGGTAAATACCAACTAAACGTTGGTGGTAGTGAAAATGACATTTCAAGTACAATTAGAATAGAAAAAAAATATAACAAATAAATGTCTTTTACTATAAACAGTCTATTTTATAATCTTAACTCAAATCACACCAATGAAAAGGTGTATATGTTGGTAATTTCACTTTAAAAACTCATGTCAGCACATAAAATGTTGAGCGTCTGTTAGTATCCTTTGATGCCGGTGTTGGTGTCGATACTTCTCGGAAGTATGGTTTACTCTCATACACTGGTATCTTTTAAATTTTATTGTTGTTGTATTGTTTTTCTTTCCGTCGCCTTTACCTTATTTAAAAATATTGCTCATTTCTCTGAAGTATTTTTACACAGTGCATAAAAATATTACAAGTGCTTTAACAGCTAATGTCTTTATTATCTGAAAAAAGCTATTTTTTCTACTTTTGATTTTTATTTGCTCATACAATAGTTGTATGAAATTTACAAACAAACTGTTTTCTAAAATTGTTTTTAATCATTTTTTGAGAAAATATGACGAAATTATACAACAGTGGAAAAGCATGTCGCCATTTATTCATTAGTTAGGATAATGTATTAATGTGTGTTTTCAAAAAAAATTGACTTATTTTAATTGCTATTTTAGTCAACTAAAGAAAAATAAATGATAAGATAAAGAAAAATAAATGATAAGATAAAGAAAAAAAAAAAAAAAGGTAAAAGACAGAAAAAATGAGGGAGAGGAAGAGAAACAAAATCAGGCTTTTCATAACCAAACAACCTCCTGAGTAGTTAGTTAATAGCTCGTATGAAGTACATGGCGCGAGTGTTATCACTCGAAAATAGATACAGCCTAAAAAACCTTTCACCCACCATGTTTGGGTGACGAAGAACATTTTTATGTGTCAGGCCTATCAATGAGAAGATATTTATGGTGTTCTGTTATGAAATTAACGGCGTATAGCCACAACCAAATACGTTGGATATTGCGGATGTTACTTTTTTTTACAAAAGTATTGTACAGAGTATTGCATAGATTCAGATAGTTTTACTATTTATTCCTGATCAGAACGAGCTGTGGGACGTTCAAGTGGTGAACCTCAAACACCAGTACAGAGCTGCAATTCAAATGCTCCATTTCTAAGTCTGAACTTTAGCTTGTCTGCTATAGTGTAAATATATTTTTTTCAAATATTGCACATATTTCTTCTAAACAATATTTTAATCAACCAAGATTTTTTCAAAACAAAATTTCTGCCAACCAAAATTTTCTTCAAACTATTTTAAAACGAATTGAAACAACAAGAAACAAATAATTTCATCATAGTTTCTCAAAAGAAAAATAAATTAAAAGTAGAATGAATAAGTACACATATTGTTCATATAATTTAAACATTAACTGTAAGCTTAACAGCGTACTCATAATATTCAGCAAAAATACCAATCAACTCTTACCATAACTTTAAATATCAGTTGGCGATATAAAGGTGTAAAAGCAAATGTTGAGGTTGCGTAGTAATTGTATTTAATATAAATGGGAAGTATAAGCCCAAACTGAAAAAAAATATATAATGCTTTTGTTTTTCCACCATTTTGATATGCATACATATTTTAGCTTGTTTGAAACAAAATAATTTTTTTTTTTTTTAATTTATTGGTCTTTGTTCATCATGGGTTTGAAATTCTTTTCTTCTGCATTGTGTAAACAAACCATAGATCTGAGAAATGAGCAGCAATTTTAATTAATGCATCAGCAATGAAAAGAAAAACAATAGAACTACAATGGAATGAAAAATGAACCAGCAGACAAGAGTTTATTATTTAATGATATTCAAATATGTTTATATACTTACATTGTTTAAAACCTACTTAAAAGTTCAACTAAAATATAAAAATTTATGGCGAGATTTATAACCATATCTTTCTAATTAAGATTATTTATTGTAAGGAAATTTTTTTTTCTTTTTTTTTATAAAAATTAAAAACCATTGATTTCCCCTGATATTGTAGCAAATCTTGTTATAATTAACTTCAGGTAGAAAGTTTAACCTAAAAATGTTACTTCTTATTGTAAACTAAAAAATATCCAATTTTTTGGACTCCAAAATCGGTTTACAGGTATATATAAACACTTGGAAATGATTTTAGATCAGAAACATTGTAAACAATTCAATCTTGGCTAACATACTGATATGATTTTGCAAATGCAAGGGTCCTTTTGCAAACTGTAGTGAGGGCATAAAGTCTACCAAAGCATCATAGTTGGCTTAATTGTGTTATAAGGTGTCAAAATTCCCTTTAAAAAGCCAAAATGGGCATTATTAAACACGTTCTACTTTAAAACCCATATATTTAGTGACTTTTCACCATATTGCTGATCAACCATGCATCAAGGCTTGTTTTATAAACTGTAGAAACTTTCTTTAGTGACAAAGTATCAAAATAAAAAAAATTTAAAAAATAAAATTTTCTGAGTTGAAAACTTTTATTACATCCTTCCAAGAAAAGACAACCTTAAACCCTCCAGCTGTTGCTAATGTTCTGAACCAGAAGCTAACTCAACTTTCTGACTTACTTTTATAACTACAGTATTGTTTTTTTATTCAAATAAGACAGTAAATCATGACAGATGAGTTATACCATCAGGTGGTGTATATGATGAACTTGTATTAAATATACTGTTATAATTGAAAAGATATATCATATCATGATAAATGCCTTTGTAGATCTCATATTCAAACACGGTTTATTTATTTATTTTCCATTCCAGTCAATATGGCTCATCAATATGCATCTTTTGAGTACTCAAACATGTTTTAATTTTGCTACAGACTCATATTTTGAGGAAATAACCTTTTTGGTCCGGAAATGTCCAAAAAAGGAAATGTGCCTCTAGAGGCTTAAAATTTAAAAAAATCTAAAAAAAATTTTTTTAGTTAATTTGACCTGTTATTTCTCTTCAATTAAGATTTTAAAATATCACATTGAAAGTTTTACTGAATAGACATAGCCCATTTCCTTGTGACCCCTAAATCGTGCCCAGTGTGACGTGACCACAACCTTTCAAGCAAAATTTTTGGCAAATATATTATTCTAATTTACTTTCACTTTCAAATGAAATTTGGTGTTTTCCAACAAAAGTTAGTTTAAATTCTAAACAAACCTAAATTTTGTTTTAAAAAACTATTTTTAATAAGAAAAATCCTTTCTCAAAAATGTATGTACGTCTGAGATTAGAATTTAAATATGTGTACAAATTTTTTTTTGTGTAGCGAAGTATTTCCGTAAGAAGAATAGTTTTCCCTTTCGCCAAAAATTTTTTTTTGCCACCTTGAAGAATACTTATAAGTAATTTTTTTTCTGATTTTTTTACTGTGTTGCAATAATGAATAACAGAGATCTTTCTACAGTTAGCTATCTTTTTAAGAGACAGATGGAAGAATACTTATTTTATTGAAATTATTTTAGGTTGATTCTTTTTTCTGTCCAAACTGCTTGGAAAACATGCCTTCTGCTGAAGCAAAGTTAAAGAAAAACAGGTAATCAGTGTTATTTATGTTACTGTATTAACTTTAGATAAATATGCATAGAAAAAAATCATTAAGACAATAAATAATAGTATAAAAAGACTCCATAACAGATTGTATTAACTTTTTAAACCAAATTTCATAAATAACTTGTATGCTAGATTTTCATTTAGGCTAATCACCTTATTTATTGTCATAATGATTTTAACTGAATGATTAGAAATCTTCACAGCATTGTTTTCCATTTTCTTACTGCTAAAAAACAATAGTTCAATCCAGGCATATTCTTTGCAAACCTATTAAAAGTAATTTTAGGTGTCAGTTTAATCTTGATGTTAGCTTGAACTCTAAATGTTGAACGTAGCCATTTGTGTTCCAGCAGAAATTATTTTTTCTAGTTCAGAGGGCAGTTAAAGTCTCAATCACATAAAATGTGCTTCCTTTTCTTTTCTTTTTTCTTTTTTTTTTCGTTTTTTTGGTATGATATAACCTAGCAACTTATGATTTTATAATCAAATTGTTTAACATATCTGCAAAAACATGCTTTATTCTTGTTTCTTTCAATGTTTCAAATTTTGGTGTTAAACAAATTATGTGTGAGAACAAAGAGATAAGGAAGATATTCTAATATCTCAATCCTATATCTCTTCATGATGAAAGCAAAAATTAATAATTCTATGGAAAAGTAAATGTCTGGAAATCATGGCAAAATTATTAAATTGACTAGGATAAAGTATTCCAAATTTATATATTAGGAAAAGATTCTTGGATAAAATATCCTATTTGACTTTATAAAAAACACTTAGATGAAGGACTCAGTTTCCACTAAAATACCATAATGCTTTAATTAAGCAGCCGGGCGCTTATTTAAAGTCTTGGTTTAAACGAGGTGTGTGGCGCTGATTCTAGGGGGTGCTTATTAAATCACATATTTTTTTCTAGTGAGAACAAAAAAGCAATGATTTCAAGGAAATACATTGTTTTTATATGCACATTGAGTTTTTCGTTTACACAAGTTTGTAAAGTATTAATGTCCTCGCCTCCATCTGAATCCTTTTTAATGGTAAAATCTTCTGGCAACTCAAGAATACTATCTTCCTCGGCTAAAAAGTGGTTTGGCTCTGTGGTAAATCAAACTGTTTTTTGAGTATCGCCTGCCCTTCACTGCAAGGTTGGCCAGCTTTAAAGCAAGTGATTTCGTCGTCATGACTTCCATCTGTGAAGAATGTTAATGCACAACAAGCAAATGATTTCTGTATGATCTCTTTGCTAATTTTTTCCCATGATTTCAAAACCCATTTAACAATTTCTCAGTGTTGGTTTTAAATTTCCACAGGCGGCTTCAGCCACTCATCGTAAAACTCAGCACAGTGCTGTTTAAATGGCTTATTCCAGGAAACTTCAGGTGTCTAGATATATTGTGTAAGCCTCCTAGCACCATGACCACATAGGTTATTTTATTATTTAAAGAAATTGTAATAGAACATTCAATGTGACATTCGTAAGTGTCACATGCTAGCAACCGTCTTGAAAATGAAAAGCTGCCCAGTACTTCATCAATCCACTTAATTGTACATTCTGAGTTCATCCAAACATTTGTTCACAAAGCAACTACACATTTTCTGTGAAATTCTTTGTTCAGGTTTTCTACATCTTGCTTAGCTCCCTTAAACACAATGAATATTTTTATTTTATTGGCGTTAAACAAATACGGTACTTTTCTATGCCCTGTTGATTTTAAAATCACTGTTTTTGATCTCGTTTTAACAACCGTTGATGATGATACCATATCTGACCAAACAAGGGTCTCGTCCATGACATTGTATATTTGCCAATGTGTAGTTGTGTTATAAGCGCAACCTTCGAATTCTCAAAACATAGGCAACTAGTTTTGAAATTACCATGTTTAGATCCTTCTGACACATTCCTACGTAATGATAAACCATTTTATTCATGAATTCTTTGCACCAACCTCTACTTGCAGAAAATTCAGTATCAGTTATATCTTCCATCCACAAATATATATTGTGGCATTTTTCAAAACTATATTGCAGGAAACTTAAAACCTTTTGATCACCATTCAAGTATCGTTCACACTAGTTCATCATTTAAGGGTTTCCTTAAATGATGAAAGAGACTTAAAGTCTCTTTTGTTTTTCTTTGAGTATGGTTGTCTGGGCATTGATTTTAACTTTGTTTTTAGCCCATTGCGAAATCATTTTTCTCTCAACCTCGAAAAGTATGACTACTAAACTTATGGTAGACTTTTCTGCTTGCAAGATTGCTCTCATTTTGAAGCCTGCTGTATAGCTTCACAGGTTTTTCCTGGGATACAGCCAAACTTTCATAATCATTTCCGCTTATGCTGTTTTATTTTTCTTCACTCCTACTTATTATTTTGCTTTACTTTTTTGTGATTTATCGCATTTTGTATGTTAGGAGAAAATATTTATGATCTGGAAAGAGGCCAATCAACTTAAATCAAAATCGCATCATAGTTCTAAGCCAATCAATAGCTTGTATTCACGTGGTGATGAATAATGATAGGTTTAAGTTTGAATCTGGTTTTTAACAAAAAGAAAATCTTTTATTAAATTTTACGATGGCTTCCTACGAACAGGTTATCATCAAAGTACGGAATGCTCTACTGCATCGAATTTACATTTCCAATTCATGGACATCACGTTTACAAAAATACTTGGGCACTATTTATTGGATAAAATCTAGTTTTCATGACACAAAGTAGTGGCGTACGATAAATATTTAGATGCAACGAAACTTAGAAATAGGACTCGATTGACAATTAATGTTTGTGTTGGTAGCTATAAACTTTATATCTTCTTTTGTTTTTTTGATTTTCAATATTAAAAAAAAAAGTTTTTCTAAAAATTTGGGTGTACTTTTTTGGGCACTCATGCCGGTCTACCTGTATTAAAACTGGTCTGGATTTGCTGCTGTGTTCCATGAAATTGTAAGGCGCTGTAATTTTTCAAATAAAAACATTTTAAAAATTGGCCATTTTTCACAATCTTCAAAAGATCGATTAGGATATAAGTAACTTTATCTCACCTAATAGGTGAGATAAAATTCTCCTAATTAAACTTAGACGTGTTGTAAGCGCCCCCAATGGAGTTTGGGGTGAAGCCCCTGAATTTTGTTGGTTTTTTTTTATAAATAGTGACTCTAGAATAGCTAAAGTTCCACATATGCCATCTTAAATAATATATATGTTTCCAATCCGCCAGCCGGTTAAAAATTTTCTTTTTAATCTTGATTGACCATTACGTTTATAATTTTTTGTTTGTAACAGTTTCTGTTCTTGAAAAAAATACATATACTGTTTTTATTACAAAATGAAACAATAAATCTCAAAACTTGACTTTCATATCGCATAAAATACTTCTTATTTTTTTATAATGTATAATAATAAAGTTTTTACTTCACCCAATTCATTTGTAGCTTAAAGCTAATCTTCCTGTTCTTGGAATATATGCGTAATAATTTTATTTTTCGAAAATTCTTTTTACCAAATAATCATTTTCAGAGATTATTTTCTTATATATAAATTGTAAAGTGCGATACTCTTTTTCCTATTAATAACAGATTTTTTTACTTCATTCTTAACAAGGATTACCAAAATGCGATGTTTAAAATTCATCATAAGGCAAGACCAATTTGATTCGTTGTTTTACGGATCCGACATCTTTGATCCGACTCTTGAGCAAAAGTGATAAAAAAATAAAATGATAAAATTTTGTTTTAAAATTTTTTATAAAAAAGTTAAAGTTTTAAAATGGGTTTTAAAAAGTGTGCTCTTTATTTAAATACGTGTTTTTTCGTTAAGATCTATAAATAAGAAACAACTGTAAACCATAGACATGTGAATAGAAAAAATAAACCTTGCTTCCATTCCATAAAATATATTTTGTCGGTGGTTATCTTTTAATAAGTTTGACTTTCGATGATCTCCCACTATTACGGCAAATAATAATAATAAAAAAGAAAAAGCCGCCGTATTTGTTGTTATTTTGTTTTCTTATCACACAATGAAGTTTATGTAAACAAAATCAGGGCTGCAAATAAGCGTCGGTTAAGTAGGTTTTAAACCTACTTAAAAGAGTAAAATACTTGCACATATTTGTTTAGTTTTTAATTTTAATACCATTGAATAATATGCTCTCCTTCGCAGGTTTACTTCAAATTTTATTGTAGTTCTATTATTTATCTTTCCATCGCATATACAGGCCTTGCCATAAGCAAACAACCTCCTGAGTAGTTAATAGCTTGTGTGAAGTAAATGGCGTGAGTGTTATCGCTC
>JAUZNK010019670.1:0-21121 GCA_035046665.1 Euphysa ruthae
TATCTATGAAAAATATTCTTTATTAGTATTTCATACCACAGGAAGAGATATTTTTTACTTAAAATTTATTTAAATTTATTGCCAAAATAACACTTTATAAAATAATTAATAAAAAAAAAGTATTTTATTGCACGCCATTTTATAAAAGTTAGATAGAATTCTGAAAAAAATATATGCTTTTATTTCATTTAATATTTTGAAAGTTCCACAGATGATATTGTTTTCATTTAACATCTTAGCATAGTCACAGATGTTATGGTTTGTCATTTAAAATTTTAACAGTTTCACAGATGATATGGTTGGTCATTTAAAATTTTTTTATTAACAGTTCAGTGTCGGCTAAATTCTTTTATCGAGCCAGAAAAACATTTAAATCTATTTGAGATACAACTTCTATGCCAAGAAAAAAAATGTGTCACAAATCTTTAAACTTGATCATTTATCATAGAGAAGCAGAACTGGTAATTTCATACCACGCTGAAAGAAATTCACTCAAGTTTTTTTTATAAAGGAAATTATCGATTTTTTTTTTTTTTTTTTTTTTTTTTTTCTTGTTTTTTCTCTCATTATTGCAAATATTTTTGGCATGAAATAACTGATTAAAGTGCTTATATGGGATATATTTTATATGGGATAAATGGATGCAAAGACTAATATGAGGTTTTGGGTTGTAGGTAAGGGAATTTACAAGATTAAAGAATTTTGTCATTATCTATAAATCAACAGAAATATTAATGTTTAGTGATTTCTGTGACGTAATTCATGTCTAAATAAAAAAATTAAAAAAAAGGGTTTTCTCCAAAAGCTTTTCATGAAGAAATCAAGAAAAATAAAGAAATTAAACTTGAAATAACAAAGTGTGGTAAAGATAAACATTGTCATTATAAGAGATTTTGGGGTAAACTGAAGCTTTGATTTGGGCTGCTGGTTCTATTTGTGAAATCTCTTACGACCATATCCAGCTAGAACTTAAAATTGGAAGCAATGAAACAGTTGCGGATTTGTTTCAATGCGGCTGGCATGTTGCAGTTGTATATTTTCTTAACAACCCTCAAAAAATTGGCGGTCCTGGTTGCGTCGTAGAAATTGGCGAATCGATTTTTGCACGCTAGAAGTATAACCGTGGGAGATTGATAACGGAGCAGTGGATTTTTGGCTTTTATGAACCTGAGACAAAGCTAGGGCTTCTTGTTCCGGTTGCTAGACGTGACGCTGCAACACTTTTTCCTGTAATTTCTCATTTGATTTGTCTTTGTACGGAGATATGGAGCGATTTGTGGGAGCCCTACAACAGAATTCCATGAACGGTTCTCCTGCATGGTTTGGTCAATCCCACCGATTAGTCTTTGATCGCAACACCCAAGTGACTACTAACCTACTGGAAGCTATGTGGCAACGAGCAAGAGAAAAATTTAAAGCCATACATGAACCAACAAGTTGTGAATAAATTGTGGACTACTTGGCAGAGTTTATGCAATATCAGTGTCTCCAAAGCCATCACTATTTCCATCTCTGTGATCATATTTACATTATATACTGTTTAACAGTGAAGAATAACGTCTAATTAATAGTCATATGTGAAAACATCATTTTTATTTTTGAAAGTTACAGCAAAACGTGTGAAAACACTTTAAAACTGAAGCTAAATTGAAAACAAAACAATATTTTATTGACTGTTTTGCTTTGGTTTCACACAAATCTCAGCAGTAATTTATCAAGCATTTTATAAGAGATTTCAACTTCCCTAAAAAAAATCAAAGTGGCGCCCCCTTGACGTTATACAAAGCTAAATTAAAATAAGTGGTCTACCTCCTCCCTAACAACGAAAAATTATTTTTAATAACGACCCCTCAACTTATCTGCTTTTAACTAAAACATGAGCTTATTGTCATTGTTCTCACATATTAGGGCGTCTCAGGCTTCATGATTTCTGATAAAAATTAGACAAGTTTTCTTTTTTAAGGAACAAAAATCTGCAGAATTTTGATGATTCTAGGAAAAGAGTAAGGCGTGCCACTAATAAGAACAGTAAACCAGACATATTTTTGTTCCACTACCTCTCTTTATTGGGAAGGGCTATGAGTCTGAAACTTTCTGGTGAGGATCGGAACAACCTCAAGATTTTTTGGTGACTGAAAAGGTGACTGAAATTATATAAGCAAAAAAAGGGCAGTAGCAAAGGTGAGAATACAATGTGTGCGATTAAACTAAATAAAATTGCAATATGTAACAAATTAACAAAAATGAATTATTTGGTATGAAGGTATATAAATAGGAAAAAATATACTACTAATTTTTTGACTTTAAGTTATTCCATTGACAACATGAATTAGAAAGCAGTGTAATTTTAGATTTCAATCGTATTTTAAATGAATAATAATAATAATAATTGGCTAGATTTGAATAATCTAGCCTATATAAACTATACTTTCATTTGAAAAAAAATTAAAAAATGTCACCTTAGTCTTACTATATTGAGAAAGAAATAAAGACCAAAAGCCCAATGTTTGCCGAGGGCAAAAATAACAGATCAGGCCTGGATCGCCCAAGATATGCTAGTTATACATAAAATAAAGAGGAGGCAATATGTTACAAAGTTTTTCTTGGTTAAAAAAGTATATATACAAAAGTAACTAAAAAGTATCACGGTAAATACCTTAACTTTTGTTCTTGGCTAGTGCACAGTTTAAATAGCTGCAAAAGACAACACACCAAGAAGACGATGAAAACATCTGCAAAAAAAAACTCTTGGAAACTTTGAAAAAAGTTCAACGATATCTGAAGCAATTTTGGGACATCTGGAGCAAGAAGTATTTTCTGAACCTTTAAGAAAGAAAACAAATCTTCAAAAAACAACCAAGAATACAATCCCTGAAGGTTGTGCTATTGAAAGAATCGACACCCAGAGGAACATCGAAAAGTGAACGAGTTGTGGAATTGATCAAAAGTTATGACTGAGAAGAAAAGGCAACAAAGATCAATTTGTAATATCTGACCATTAGAGATAAATAATGATGATGATTTAATACCGACATTGCCAACGAACGAAGAGGTGAATGGCAATACAGACGAAGAAGAAAGAAACACGACGAATGATGATATTGTGGCAAAACCGATTAGACTGACAAGAAGAACAGCGTTTGAAGTTAGAGACAAATTACTTGGACAAAGTCTAGAAGAAAATTAGAAAATACTTGGAATAAAATACTGTCGGTGTTGGGAGTTTCGTCAAAGATCTAAAGCATGGAAAGAACTTTATAATAGTTGTTATGTGTGTGTCTGATGTAGAAAAAAGATTAGATTTAAAACGATTTATATGGAAAACTTATGATAAAAAAAAACTTGTTTATTACGAACCAACTGTCTCATTGTTTGTTCCGCCGCAACACCGACTGCCTTTTCTTTGGATATAGATAATGCAGAAAATGATTAAATTGTTTGAGTTTAACAGTATAGCTACGCATAAATATACGCATCAATGGTTACCACAAAAATTACACCACAAAGATAAGATTAAGGACGCTGTTTAAAGAAATTGATATACAGTGTATTTTTAATAGTTAAAATTAAATATAAGCATAAGTCTTAAAAATTAAACTTAGGTAAATAAACAGATGAAGAGATGTGGGTACTTTTCCATTAAGTTCGTTTTCTATAAACTTTATACTTGTGATTTCACGTGTCCAGCAGTATGTAAATAGAGTGATATCTTGGTAACTTGTACGCGAATCCGCAAACCAAGTCTCTTTTCTTAGACCAACTTCTTTCCTGCATGCACGAGAACGACGTCTCCATTTATCTCCATTGTCCTTTAATTGCAAGACCATTGGGTGGCCATTTACACAAATTCTAGGGTTGTGCAAAATCCCTCTTTCTTGTAAAACTTGAACACTTGATTACTTGCCGTGCACAATACCAGAATAGTTAAAAGGTTCACGATTCAAAGTGATAAGTAAATATATATTTACATAACTTAACTTTGCCGTTGTTGCGCTCAGTCTTGTTAAATACTTCTGATAAACAAAAGACGGTATTTTTCTGTTGTCTTCTCTATAGTTTCTGTATTATTTAATTGAATGGTAATTACTACTACCAGTGTTTAAGCCTTGATGTTTTTGCTAGTATTTTTTTATTTTTTTACTGTTATTATTTTTTGGGGGGGTTGATAGAAACGTACCGAGGGGGATTAATGGAAACATACAGAGGGGGATTAATGGAAAAGTACCGAGATGGTACTTTTCCATTTTTGAAAGAAACGCCTAAGAGTTTTATGAAAACAGGACACGGTCTGGCTAATTTAATTCTTGATTCAAATGAGTTTAAATTCCAGTAAGCATCGAATTTAGAAAACAGTTCTTTAATTTTCAATAATTACAAGAATAATGTAACTGGAAAAGCTCTCGTTAGTGTTTCACATCATGGAGGTGGATTTTTATTTAGTGATATTTATCAATATCAAATTCAGAGATAACCGATAAAAGTGGAGCAATTTTTTGTTATTTAAGAAGGTCAGTAAATAATGGCTGATAGAAGTTTTTCTATTCAAGAACTTTGCGGTGTTTTCTTAAACATACCTAAGCAAAAAGATTATGATCAATTTCAACAAACCGATGTTGCTAAAAAAAACTTTGATATTCCGTCTACTCGAATTCATGTTGAGCGGTACGTTGACAGAATACGGAATTGGAACATTTTTAAATCAAGCTTTGCCAATAAATAGAATAGGCATGGACAACTATTTGCCATTTTGTGAACTTAACGATGCCTCCAATTCGGCCAAAACAATAACAAATATTTTAAGACAATTTTTATTGAGAAATTAGTCATATTAGTAAAAATAAACCAGTTATAAATGTGTCAAATAGAAGTAAAAATATTAAAAACAAAAAATTAATGCTGTCTGTAAACTCAATCGTATTTACAACTTTGCAGCTCTCGATATGATCTGCATTGTTTTAAGTTCCCAAAGGTTTTTACTGTCCTTTTTTTTTTGTTATGTTTCTAACAGAGAATTCTGCAGCTACTATGCTCTGTGTTTAACTATATCCATTAGCAAATTATCTCGCTCGGAATCAATTAGATTTAGGCGATTCGGTGTGATATGATAAAAGAAAACAATATATAACATCTGCACATCAGTCTTGTTTATATGAATAAGGCTAACAGTAATCTGAAAGCCAGCAACGCAGAAACAAGGTTCAATAAAAAAGGCTATAATTGTAAATTCAACAAAATGTCAGCTTATTGTACAAACGTGGTAAGAGAAAAGCCATTTATTTTATTAATTTTTAATTCTTATTCTCTAATTTAGTTTTTATATGCTAAACCTGTAATTTGATTATTAAACTGATGGATCTGTGGATAGTTTAATATTATCTGTCAATTTCAGTTATTTTGAAAGAATAAAGGTTTTGATAGTTTTAACTGGTAAGTTAAAAGCAGTCAGCAAGAAATAAAAATCTTTGAAATTTTTCTTTTTTTTTGTGTGTGCGTGATGTATAATGGAAATGTTGTTGTGACAATTTTTGTATCTATCCTTGCCATCTCTCTTGCTGTGCTTGATAAAGTTATATATCTTATTTTTTTGAGTTCTTATTTTTTGTTTATTTGTCAAAAAGTGTTTAAATATTATGGTAGAATAAAAACTAATTAACTAAAGACATATTTTGTAGTCCTTGATATATCGCGGGTAAGATACTTACCGATACGCTGTCAACGGTCTTCTTTATCACTTTTATATTTTGTTATATCACTAAATGCTTTATCCATTGTACTTTTCTCTATATATGAAAATGAAGTATTTGTACACAGATTTTTGATTGTTATAATGCTCGAGTGGGATTAGAAACTTTCCTTAGATTTCAGAATTGCATTTTCAGATAATGATATTTATATCGCTACCTTAGCTATAGTCTATCTGTAATTGATTACTTTGTTTTTAAGGCTTCTAAAAATCACCTTTATATTATTCCAACTGGAGAATAAGTGCAATTATCTTTAGATATTTTTCTTTAAAAAAAACTATTAGTTCTCCAATTTATCTTTAGAAATTGAATCTATAAAGATACCACCTGCCTGTATTACATTGGCTTCCCTCAAAAAATTCAAAAATTTTTTTTTTTGTTTTTTCAAAAGAATCGAAACATTCTAAATTTTTGCTTTTTTTGTATCCTAAGTATGCTAATGCCCGCTTTTGGCCAAAATTACAGATTTTGTTCTTCCCAATAAATGTTTTATGAGTTATCGAACAATTTTTATATCGCTGAGTTACTATTTTTGATTTTTTCTAAAACTTGTTCCCATTCTTGTTTATATCAATAAGGCTCTTAAGATAACTTTGAGAATACCGCAGACATAGTTTTGTATAACTGTACCAGATAATTAACCGCGCTGTGCCCAAATGTAAATTGCAGAAACATGTTGGTTTAAATTTTACAATAGATATTGTATTGAATTATTTATAATTATATGCAAAAAAAAGCATGTTGGAAGATTGTAAAACAAAAGTCATAGTTTCAATACTTGATGAGTTTTTTGCCGAGGTAAAAAATCTTAAGTATCATTCACTTTCAAAGGCAGGGCAATAGTTTTCACCCTAATCTGCTCAGGTCAGAAGATATTCCTGTCCTGCCACAATAATATCAGGAAACTGCTGGTGATATATCGCAGATACAAATCTTTGAAACAAAACAGCGTTCGGAGTTACTGGCTTCTTCTTGCGATTGGTTCCAAGTTATTCCCAGAGATATTCTACTCAATTTTTTCGATTCAAGCGCTTGTCAATTTTGAAATTTTATCTTGTATTTATGGCCTACGTCCAGAAAAGAATAGACAAACGTACCTTCGATTTCTGAGGTGTCAAATAGAATAATTTAAACAACTAATCTTAAAAATCCGGAAAGAATGTTCGTTGACTTTGAACTAGATGCTATCAAGTGCATTGATGATGTTTTTCCTCGAGTTCAGGTTTCAGGATGTTTTTTTTTCATTTCAGCCAAAACATTTGGATCTCGTGCTGCAATACAACGACAATCCAGATTTCCAAGAGCACAAGAGAATGATTGCTGCCATTGCATTTTTTCCTCCAGCTCATGTTGTGCATACATTTGATACAGTTGTGGAGATATTAGGGAGAAACTATATCGCGATTGCAGACGAATTCCTTGAATATTTGAGGGAACATACAATGGGATGTTCCGTAGGAACACATAAAGATGGCCACCTTTATTTAAAATAGAATTTTCGAGCATGTTCAACCGTAGCGACCAAGAACATCCACATACCAGTAATATCATTGAAGGCTGGCACAATGATTTTCAAGCCAATATATCATTTTTCCACGCTAGAATATAAGATTATCTGCATGTGGTTGGTCACAACTTAAGTTTTTAGACCTTAAGGAAAATGAAACTTACAAATTATACTGAAAATTTTTAATTTTGATTTTAATATTATTGTAATTTCTGAATCTAAACTACAATTGGAATTGCACCAAAAGTTGATATTAATTTTAAAGGTTTCCAAAATCCTATAAGTACCTCAACTGAGCCACCTAAAGGTGGCGTTCTGCTGTACATAACTGAGGGAATAAATTTTAAACCAAAAAATGATCTCAAAATTTATAAATCTAAAGAATTATAATCCATGTTTGTTGAAATCATTCACCCGAATGAGGCAAATTCTATCATTGGAATTAATTGTAAACATCCATTTACTAACGGAAACACTTTTAATTACGATTATCTGAAACCTCTGTTAGCTAAACTACCTACTCGAAGTAATAAAAAGGTTTTTCTGGCTGGTGATTTTAATTTTGATTTAATCAAAATCAAAGCTTCGAATCATGCCGAAACAGCTGATTCATTTACCTTTTCAATTAAACTTCCAACAAAAATAAACACGAACAGTGACACTCTAATTGGTAATATTTTTAAAAATGAGATTAATCCTATTTTCAGAATTAGTTACGGTGATGATCAACTACCATAATTTATGGTAGTTCCGAAAAACAACCAAAACAAACTCTCAAATAAACAAAACTTACATCAAAGAGACACTTGAAATAAAGGAAATGCATTAAAATTAATAAAAAATAACGCAGACTACTCATCTAACAATCTTATGATCAAAATGTATATCCTTGATGATTAATTGCCACATAAAAAAATTGCGAATAAATTGAAGAACAAATAGATAGGGTTAACAAAGAAGTTATAAAACCAAAATACAGCAAAAAATAAGATTTTTAATAAGTACACCTTATATACAGAATACAAGACAAATAAAAATAGAATACTTTCGACAAAAAGGTATAGTAAAATAAATAAATAAACAAGAAAAATATTTGGGAAGGTGTTAAACAAATTGCTAACATCAAATCCAAAAATTTCAATCAACAATCATGTCTATTAAACAAAGAAAGAAATAAAAGATCCAATTGAAATAGCCAATGTATTTAAGATGGTCATAGATACATGAAGCAAAAATACAGCATTTTTTAAAAAGCTTGCTATAACTTTTTATTCAAAATTGGTAGTAAAAATAGTAATCTGTTAGATCCAGGGGGTAAATCCAAAAAAAATGCATATTTTGAATAAAACTGAAAATAGTTTTTTATTCAAAAAACTAACACTAATAGATCACAGGAAACATAGAGAGGAAATTTTGTAGAAAATTTGAATTGAATCAGATAAGCGGTTTAATTTTATCACCCGCTCAAATTTTTTAACCCCCTTATTCTTGAAATTGAGAAAATCCTGTTTAAAAGTTTAAAAAATAATGTAATTACTGAACCACAGATGCTATTACATTTGATTTCTTTTCAAAATGATCCTTTAGTTAATGGTTATTAAGTGCTCAATAATTGTTTTTAAAAGATAAAACAAATTATCAGAAGAAAATTTGAAAATAGGTTTCTGTCAATGTAGTACTGAGTTAGTAATTTATAACATATGCAGCAGTCAAAATTAAACGTTGCGAGTTTAAAGTTCAGCATATTATTAAATATAATTCAATATAAACCTTATAACCACAAAACATTCAAATCTATATGACCATATTTTTATCTATAGCATCTATAACCAAATATTCCTTTACATCTTTATCATGAACAAAGGTTAAACGGATCATTTCTTTTACATCACCCGTGGGTACTTTTTGTTTCTCAAATGGCTTTTTATTCATAGCGGTTAGTTCTTCTGGTAGGCAAGACAATTCAAATGCACCAACTTTATAGTTTACAATGTCTTCTGTTTTTTAATTTTTTGAAGCTTTAAGCTTTCTACGCCTTTGACGTGCTTTCTCTAGAATTTTCCTTGCTGTGACTTTTATTCGAATAGAGTCCTTTTTTCGTAATGCTAAATATTGGTTCTGAGATGACTGTGCACCCATGGCATTAATAACTGTCGCTTTAATTATACACCCTGAATTAAATTCACAACCACTTTCACTTTTTTACACAATTTGGTTCAGAATTCGGGCATCGATTCCAAAGCATGCTATTAATTGCCTCGTTTTGGTTTTGAGTTAAGCCTTTTAGACATCATCGATTTAATAATTCATCTTTTGTCAAGTTCTGAAACAACGGCTTCAAAACTTCATTAAAACAAGAAGATATGTACACCAAGATTTATTTCCCCTTGGGCATAAATTGTGTTGTTCGTTTAGCGGCTGAAAATCATTTCGAATCGTGCGTTTAAATATAGCCCATATCGCATTTTCCATTGCTTGGGAATTGCCATTATTGTTTCTAATGGCTTCGCCAAAATGGTTTTGCATTTTATCGACAACCTTATCAGTTAACCTCCCTTTCCCACTAATAGCTTTTCCATTCGACAATTTCATTCTCTTCCTTTTTCCTTTTCAACTCACGCAACCTGGTACCCACCCTTTTCTGAACATGATCAACACATTCCTCTTTGACTACAATATGGTCCTCACAAAAAACCTCTTCACACCTTTTTCTTACTTTACCAAAACACCCTGTCTCACCATCACCAACAAATGTGGTATACTTCAAACACCCTCTTTCAATAGATCGAGCTAATATTTCACATGCCCCATCACTTTTCATGCTATCAGAAGAGTACATCTGTGATTTACTAACCAAGAAGACGAATGAGATTTGCACCATTCTGTAAACAGTTCAGTGTTCTTGCCATTGAACAATGTAGCTATTTTAGTACACAAATGACAAATTAAACGTTTTACAACATAATCCATAACTTCACCAGTACGAACAGATATAACAAAAACAACACCGATTTTTGAGCAACGTCCTCTACGCTGCCACGTACCGTCAACAGTAACACTAACGTTTGTCACCTTCTGCCCATTTGGTAGAACATCAACACGCTCTGGTTCTTCTACAAGGGTGAGATCAAATAACGTGTTACAAGATTTAATCATTAGCTCTTTTGCTTTTTCAACTGATTTTTGGGATGTTGATTTTAAAATACTACTATAAGGTTTTGTACTAACAAGTACCTGTAAGTCCATTCCAGCACAAAGCTTAACTAGACCAGCAGGACCCATCCCTAGACTTGCGTGAACTGAACGCACATTTATGTCAAATAGATTTTTCGATGACTGATGACTATTGCAGAATGATGCATTGTTGCTGCATGAATTGCATACTAATCTTAGTTTCTCTGCTAGACCTTTCTTTTCATTGGGGTTATCAGCTATTGTATTGTATTGTGTTTTTTGCAATTTTTGCAAACCACCGCGTGTCATTACCTCTACTTTGTTTGATGACATATGGAAACTTTTGTTTCTAATTAACTTTCAGAGCTCATGTGACAAAACTTCTTATATACTTTTAAAGGAGGTGGTGTATTATTTATGACATTGTTTGTTGCACTAGTACTAATACCGAAGGAGACGTTGTCGGTTACTAAGGAGGTAGAGTAGCCAGCAGATGGCGAGAAAACATTGTTGTTGTTGTTTTGATTTGTTGGTGAAGGCGTTGTTATTTGAATTTGAGTATTATTGGAAAGTGATTGTGAATTATCAATTTTTGCTTTTGTTGAAAAGTTGAATTTTCTCTTTTTCGAGTGTCGCAGTTTGACTGACCTCTGCTTACTTGCAACCCTTGGTTTTGTCATTATATATTATTCATTAAATAAACAAATATTAAGATAATATCACTATCCATATATACACTGTTAGTTTCACGAAATAAATACAAAATGCACATATAGTTTACAGGATCTGTAAAAAAAATCGACCAAAATTCCCATTTTGTCATTTTTTGAACTGACACGATGGCTTGTATGTCTATGACTACCTTTATAACTATTTTTCCTCTGTAACTGAAAATCATCTCTACGAAGGTAAATATAGCTGTAATAAGTCCTTTCGTAATTATCCATTAAGCAAAATTTTCAACTTATCATTCTCGTCTAGCACTCACCCTGAAAAGTTTGGCATATTTAAAACAACTCCAATTTTTAAAAAAGACCAAGGTTAAGTGCTTGTAATTACAGACCAATATCTCCCTTATCTAACCTAAGTAAGATATTCAAAATAAGGATGTTTTTACCGGTTTAAAAATTTTCTGAAAAATATAACTATAAACGAACAACTATTTGGTTCTAGAGAAAAACATAACACATACCACGCATTACGTAACATATCTGAAACTATTAGATCTGCCCTTGATAACAATAAAGCTGTGTGTGGTATATTTGTTGATTTACGAAAAATCGTAAACCAAGAATACTCCTTCAAAAGCTACAACATGGAATTAGAAGTACAGCAAATAACTGGTTTAAATCTTATCTTACAAATCGTAAACAGTTTGTCACTATAAACAGGTTAGACTTTGACATAAATTGGCTACTAGCAACTAAAATATCTCTGAATTGTGACAAATCACAGCTAATGTATTTCCGTAAACCTAGGATTAAACTATCAGAAAAACTAAAAATCAAACTTGATAAAGTTGTTTTAAAATATAAACATTCCATTAAATGCCTTGACGTTTTCTTAGATGAAACTTCATCTGGAGATCAACACTACTTTGAGCTTACTAAAATCCTAGCCCGAGCTAATAAATAAATATTTGCAAAATCCAATCACTATGCTCCTGAAGAACTTAAATCATTATTACACGCTTTATTTTCTTCTCACATTAACTACGGTTCTCAAAAATTGGGTCAAATAATTAACACTTACGTACGAAAAAAAATTTTTTTTATTTATGACTTTTCAGAAAACTCTACCTCCTTGTTTTGAAAACTACTTAAAAAAACTTAACGTTATAAACCCCAACGTTTATACAAGAAATTCAGAATCCGTCTACCACTTTGTTCCCAAGTCCAACACGTTTTTTTTAAACCTATTTTGTATCAAATTTTCTGCATTTTTCAAAAATATATGGCTTAATGTAAATTTCATGATCAAAAGACAATTTTTTTTGGTTTTCTTGTACAAGGTGTTATTTTGTTTCCTTGGCAACGCTCTTGGAAACATCTTTTCACATGTTTTGCTCTTATTTGATGAAAAAAATAACCAAAAATAATATACTAGTGTACATTGGCCTTTATTGAAATACATTCTTTGCCATACCGTTTTAAAAAAAGAATAGTAGTGGAGCTACATTTTATTTTTAGTGGAAAGCTGGAATATTTTGATCCATATTTCATGTAACAAGTTAAAATAAACTATATCTTCTATATTTCAAAGTTCTTATTACTAGTAGGAAAGGCATGAGAGAACACTTGATTATTTTTTAGATAAAATCAACAAATCATGCCAAGAGAAAAATACAAGGAAAAGATTTACGGAACGTAAAGAGAAAGACAATTATGTCATACAAGTGCTTTGAAATTAAACAAATACTGTTTAGCCAATAATAATGAAATAATCAATGACTTTAATAATGACAACTACAATATAGTTCTAAACTTTAATGTAGTAAAATCCTTTCTAAAGAACGTTTTGTGCCGCCCTCATTGTAAATACAACGGTGTAACTTTGTCGAACGATATTCCAAAGCGACAAAATTTTCGCCGCTTGTTATAAAATCCAATTTTTGTTTACAAACCTGTTAGGGGAAAGCTAGTTCGCAAGTCAAATCAATCTCCAAATGGTGTTATCATTTGGAGAATTTGGTAAAGGCTATTAGTCCTTAGAGTTGTTCACAATGCTAATGAATATGCCGCCACCTTTATCGGAGGCGGCATATAACAACATTAACGATATTTTATATAATACGTACAAAAAAATTATAGAAGCATAAACCGCTTGTGCTGCTCAGCAAATTAGGATGAGGAAACGAATGAAGTGCAAAATTGTCAAATTAAGTTTGACGGCACATGGTAGAAAAGAGGTCATACACCAATAAACGGAGTGGTTTGAATGGAAAATTTGTGGATGAATATGTTATGTCAAAGCATTACTTTGATTGTAAAATATGGGACAGGAAAAATTATTTATAAAGCAAAACTCAATTTTCCATTACCTGTTAAAAATGAGTTAATGCAACTTTTTCGTGACTTATCCAGTGAAGATCTTTATCTTAATGCACGCACAGGAAGACTCAAAATAAGTATGAGTCATTGAACGGTGTGATTTGGAAAAAGTGCCCGAAAACAGTCTTTGTCTCGAGAAAAATACTTGAACTAGGAGTTTTCTCTGCAGTCATTAAATTTAATGGCATCTGCAGTCGATTAAATCCAGATTACGCAAAGCTAGATTTCAAAAATACCAAATTTTTAGAAAATTCTTTGGCGAAGCATGATTGGAAGCTGTGATATGATAGCTGAAAGTCGTCAATATCTGGAATTTCTCGGCGAAAAAAATTGAGAGCAATGAGGAAGGATTATGTAGACAAAAAGAAAGAAAATGAGCCAACGCCATGATATTCCAAAGGAAGTTTCTGAGAAGTAAAAGTATTTTTATATAGTAATATTTTTAACTTGTAATTTCTTAATCATATTTTGCGAACTTGCAAGACAGTTTTTACATGATATCTTTCTTTTTCCATGAGGAAATCGCATGCAATTTTTAACATAACGTCAGTGTAAATATGGGTTCTAGGTATACCAAGAAAGTTAACTTTTGAGCTCTATAAAGCTTTTTATAGCCCTTGTTAAAACATTAATGTTAAATTTTTTCGTCTCAAATATTTAAATTACTCATTTGGGAACTTTTTCTTTGAAATACTTAGAATCATGCCATTATTTTAGAACAACTTCTAGCACATAAAATAAGTAAAAATCTGTGGAAACTTAAATAGATATCTATCTTGATAAATCGTAAATTAATCTTAAATTTTTATACTTTCTTGTTTTCGGGTCATATTTTGGGCAAACGAAGCAAATTTTTATTGATAAAAAAAAATTTTTTTTGGTTCATTTTATTATAAACAGTCATTTTCATCTTAAAATTACACTAAGATCACTTGTATTAAATGATTTTGTAAAAAGGATTTCCTACCACCTTAACACTTATTAATGTATAAATTAATCCACTACTGTTTTCAACTTGCAAACTATTAGCCTTCCCGTGCCCCTCTCACTTTCTTCATTAGACAGTGCTTAAGTTGGAAATCTATAACTAAAAAACCACAGTAAAAATTTCAATTTAATTGAACTTTTTCCGGTTTTTTTTTTTATGACATACGTATGTCTAATTTATATAACAAAAAAATATCCCAACCGGCTAACAGATATAGTCAGTGGCACTATGTAATTCGTGTGCAACGATTGGGTACAAGCAAAATTTTTTTTTTATTTGATTCTTGGGTTGATCTATACATAAAAAAAACCACGGTGTCATGTTTTTGAAAAAAGGGCGTGGCCACTGTTTGACGTCACAGATTCCCAGTCAGTTGAAAAAAAAAAGTTAAAACTAAGGCTTGAAATATGGCTCATTCAAAAGTTCTCAGCAGGAAAAGCAAAAAATATAAAAACATTATGGGCCCAAAATGTATAATTTAATTTATTTTGAGTACAAAGTTTGATGTATAAACAATAATTCACATTCTGTAATGATCAAAAAATCAGAGGAAAAAATAGTTGGCCTCTCGTTATTAACAACGTTTTCACAGTAAGCGCACTTACACATGACTGTACAAATAAATCCCCCACTTTGGCCGCCGTTTGTTTGACGAGGTGACCTGCATGAACAAGATACCATCTCGATTAATGCCAGTCGAGCTGGGAGATTCTCAGTTATGTTTGGACAGTGTCTTACTTACTTATTTACTTACTTACCTACTTACCTACTTACCTACTTACTTACTTACTTACCTACTTACTTACTGACTGACTTATTTACTTGTGCATCTTTGACGGCCTGGAGGATGAGAAGGGTATCAGTTTCCTGTGATCTTGTTCAGTTAAGCCATAACCAGGGATGGTGCTTTCACTGATGGTATCATAAGTGACTGTATATTTGATATCTTTCTCTGAGAAGAATTCTTTTGCCATTTTTGCCAAAACAATCGTTAAATCTTGTTTCGTGTCGATATGCGAAAGAAACTTTTTTTAATGAAAATTTGGAAATATTTATAACTTTCGAGATTTTGTAGCGAATTCCAAAACCGGATGTTCGTTTTTCACGTGTTCTCGATTTCAAGGAAATTTTGAAGATTCGTTTAAAGACTAAATGCACTTGTCCGAATCAAATGCACTTGTCCGGATCAAATGGTTAATAGGTGAGCTATTAACCATTTGATCCGACTAATTAATCTGTTTCCAAAATCCGACATAAATGAAATTTATATTATCAATAAATAAAACATAAAGTTTAACCAATTGGAGAATCAATTTTTTTAGATATATTTCTTGAATATACTTTGTCGTACAAAACAATGTCGGCTAAAAGTGACCAAATTTTCCGTAAGTGACATAAATTTTTTTCGACGAAAATTTTGTGTGACTTTGTTTTGTCCGATAAAGTATAAGAAATCGAAATTCATAGATTCTCCGACTTCATTATTGAAGAGTGAGTAAAATTCTGTGTGCATCTTGCATGTTTTAACATTCTTATCATTGTTGACTTTGTTTACAACGTCCCGTCAATAATGGGTGCGGAGTTGGGGTCAAATCGTTTAAGTGTGTTATCATTATCATCTTTGCCATGTCTTCGATTAGATAGAGAAGCTTTGATTTGTCGGTGCAATGAAAGGGTTGAGCTTCAAATGAAAACAGTGACTGTGATACGACTGAAAATTTGTATTAGGAGACATAGTCTTCTTTTCTTCTTTCAGCTCCACAATCTTTTTAACAACTTTGTCTTCACAATTTTTTTTTAAGCCTGTGAAAATTTTGAGATTACGTTTTTTCATCTTTCCCCATATCGACTGCTCGCCTTGTACGCGGTTATTGACGTAGGTATCGTACATTTCTTTTCCAATCTGGTCGGGTTGTAGAAATTCATTGGCTATTTTCTTTGAAAGAACTGCTTTGGTGATAGGATTGTATAGAACATCAGTGGGCTCAAAGGTAACGTTAAGGGATTCCATCGTCGTCAGTATTTTCTGTACATTTCCTAGGATCCGTTTGTTTATTGATCCTTTCAACTGGCAATCAACATGTTTTTCTCTATGTCGATGTTGTTTCTGATTGTAAATTCCTTTATCAGAAAACTGATTATTTGACTTGCAAGACAAATTCGATTGAGAGTTCTACGGTTCTGCATTATTCCTATGATACCCCAGCGATCTTGACTGCTTTGTTTTCTTGTTCTTGTGGTCCGATCCTATGCCAAAAAACAGTATTGGGGTTTTGATAATCAAGTAGTTTTCATGGAAGTAGTTCCAGGTAGTTCCAAACTGCTTTGTCTTTTGTTTCAAATTCGTAGCACAGTGCAAGTTGAGCGTCTATATTTAGCATATATCAGGATTAAAACAGATGTTTTCCATTTTTAGTCCATTCTTATGAAGTTTTCTAGAACAGTTTCTAGGGGCAATATAACCATTTTTTGGTTGGAATCTTTTTATTTTATCAACGGGGTCAAAACTACCTTAGTCTAGCATCAATCTTCCTTTAATTTCATTGTGAAAAAATTATTATTTCTCATATAATAGTAGTAATTCAATTATAAAAGCAAGTTGAATAAGTTAAGCAATCAGAATTCAAAATTTTCGTTTTGAAATATTACAAAAACACCAAAACTTGACCCCCTGAATTGGAAAAACTTCCCACACCACCCCACACACCTAACTTCCCAAACGTACATTTTGGACCCATAATGCTTATATAATTTTTTGTTTGCCCTGATGAAAGCTTTCGAATGAGCCATATTTCAAATCTTAATTTTAACTTTCGTTTTCGACTGACTGGGAATCTGTGACGTCATTCAGGGGCCACGCCCTTTTTTTAAATAAAATGACACCATGGTTTTTTTACATCTAGATCAACCCAAGAATCAAACAAAATAAAAATTTTGCTTGTGCCAATCGTTCACAGGAACATTGATATTGCTTCATAGTGCCCCTGACTAATATTGATTTTATACAACTGGCGTCACAACATGTACAAAAAAAAAAACATATTTTCATTTCTTGGAATAATCTTTTCTGTTAAGTTAGTAGAAACAAGGTCCTTTAAAAAATAGCAGCTCGTAAATGTAAATAAAACGCAAGTAATAACCTGATGAATTAGTAATGCTGTAAGTAATACATTGATATTGTTTTTTTTTTTTTTTAGGTTTGTATAAGTAAAATACCATAAATTTTCATGAAATTGGGCATAAATTATTTCTTTCATTTTCGCCTTTCATTTTTGTGTTTCTTGTAAAAAAACTCCCATTTTAACCCACTCCTACTTTAGGGTGCAAATTTTCATGATTAAAGTTTAACTGTTTTCAAAGGTCCCTGTTTATCCGTTCGTTTCGCTCTCGCATAACATCCTCTGCACTTTTTAGTTGGTCGAAGATCACAAGCCCCTTCATTCGCTATGAGCAAAGCTGGAAAATGACGCCTGGATAAACGAGTGACGGTTTCATCAGGATGCATGTTTATCGGTAGATCCTATGTAATGATTATCCATTGAATTATTTTCTTTTTTGGATAAAACCAAGGAAAGAAATTTTATTTCCAGTAGTAAATACTAAAATCTTAGGAGCATTCAATATTGCTTGACTCATCAGACGTATAACAGAACAGGTTTTTTTATACAACTTGTATATGTTTTTCAGAGTGAGCTAATGCTATGAAGCTGACGTTCAACTCCTCCCATGTGAAGATTGTATTCACAGCAGTTGCCTTCAGAATATAATTTTCTTGCCTATCTTTTTGACCAACTGAAACCAAGAAAAGTTGGTTGTAATTTGTAAATATGTGTACAATTTTTTGCTGATTACCTGATTTGTTTTTATGCGATCGATATTTGCATGTTAAAATTTGATTATTATCATTAGTTCATTTGAAGAATGCAACTTCTGAATTTTCTCAGGGTATATCAACTATTTCTTTTGGAAAATGTCTACAGTTTGAGCGAACAGTCCTACATAGATACGTTTTATTGTCAAGAATTATAAGTGTGCAGCTAGTGAAGGGCTAGTATAGATGTTAGTATAAAGGTTGCTCCATAGAATTCTCTTAGTTGTTGGCATGTAACTTCAGACCATCATCTTTGACAACATGTCAGTCCGAATTTTCAAACCCTCGACTTTTCTGAATTGAAACTTGTTTCAATATGCTAATTTTTATCAACTGTTTCCCATCCCATTGATCCAGTAAACCTGGTTATTGATGTGCTTGATCTCCATGTGCAACCCGACAAACAGCAGAATGATCACGGTCTTGGCTAACATGAGCATTGCTTCCAGCAGCTTGACCATGTGGCCCTTGAACAGGATTACAAAGAATTGGTACATTGTTATTATCATCATCATTGCTATCAGAACATTCAATAAAAATGCTAAACGACAATTATGATACAATATCGTTTGTCATTTCCATTGGCTGTACTTTATCTTCCAACAGAGAATTGTCAATACTATCAATTACAGTGGTTGTTTTTCAGCCAGATTATTCTCTGTTTGTAAAGTGTTGTCCAGATTCTCTTGTGAGAGGTTGAAGAGGAGGGACAACAAATTTGGTGGTAATCTGCTTGACTGATGCCTTATCCACAAATTTATTTAGTTGCTTCATGCTCCCAGTCCACAGCATCTTCTATATCGCTTTCTTTGTTGTAATCCGTACCATCTATATTATTCACCTGAATCCAAAACATAATCAAGAATTTGATTTATATCAGTAAATATTTTGACACGCCATAGATCATGAGAACTGAAAGGGATGTTGACAATTTTAACGAATCATTTTGAATGTTATCATTATGACTTGGCCATGGTTTTGAATGTTATCATTATAGCATGGTCATGGTTTTGAAAAATTTATCAGGGCCAGATTTATGTAAGTTTCATATTTTTCTGAGATTTGTTATTAAAGATATTTTTGACAGTGTATTGCTCACTAAATTTCTGCTTTCATCTAGATAGATAAAATTACACAAAGAGTCATTCAAAAAGTACTTGCGCTCTAAAATATCAATTTTGGACTCTTTTGTAAGTTTCTGAGGTAACTTTTCCAACAAGTATACTTACTTTAAGGCATCACAACTTACCCCAAAACGTTTGAATCCGAATTTTAGGTTGTCTATGGTATCTATAGAGTTCATATGACACTATCACCTTTTATTCCCAGTTTACAATAGTGTGAAAAATAGTTTTACAACTTAGATGTTATATTCACATATTTATTAAGAAATAGATGAAAATATTGACATGGTCAGATATTATATAAGTGAAGAGATAATAATAAACAGAACGAATATGAAAAAAATATCAGACCAATATATGTTTTTGAAGTCTTCCTCTCCCACTTCCCTGTGCATGTAATATACTTTCTGATTAGCACCCAATGCCAGATAAGTCACTAACATTTTTGGTTTTTTTTAAGGACATTGAAAATAATAAATAGTAAGTTACTGTAAAAATTGACTTATCTCACAGTTTTAAATTATCAAAATATTTTTATTTTTTTTCATAGAACAAGAACAGTATAACATGAAATATTCTTCAAACATACACAAGGAATGGCATGAATTTGCAGCTGGGGGAGCTTCTGCCATTGTTAATCTATCAATAACGTTTCCTGCTCATAAGTTAATGTTGCGACAGCAGGTTGAAGGTGTCACACTCTGTAATGCCATATCACAATTGAGACATGAAGGTGTTTTCAAACTCTATAGGGGCATCGGGCCCCCACTTTTACAGAAATTTACTGGTCTGTCGGTGATGTTTGGTTTATTCCATTCATTTGAGAAACGACTTTGTGACAGATACCCTCATGCGAATCTAAAATTGCTGCAAGCAGCTGCAGGATTGCTTGCTGGAAGTGTAGAAGCATTGTTGACGCCGTTTGAAAGAATGCAGACTTTATTAGTTATATCTGAGCACAAAGATTACGTAAAAGTGCAAAACACTTTACATACATTCTTGAAAATTAGAAAGCACTACAATTGGAAGGAGTATTACAGGGGGTTCACTCCAATTGTTTTACGCAATGGACCAAGTACTGCGTTGTTCTTTGTGTTTAGGGATGAGATTAAGTCAATATTCCCAGAGGCACAAAATAACGTTCAAATTATTATAGCAAATTTTGTAAGTGGTGCTCTACTAGGGGCTTGCAATAGCACATTGTTTTATCCATTAAATGTTATTAAGTCAAATATGCAAAAACGCCTTGGTGAGGAGTATAAAAATGTATATGTGACAATTAAAGAAGTTTATCACCTACGTGGTGGCAGTCTTCGGAAGATGTATTATGGTGTACATTTAAACTTTACTAGAGCGCTAGTTTCTTGGGGAGTCATTAATGTCTCGTATGAATATTTCATGAAAATTCTAGCTAATGACGATAGTAATTTATGATCATAACAAATACTAACCAAATTTTTATATATTCTGCTTAGAATAATCACCATGAAAATAAAAGCTAAGTCATGTTAAAAGCAAAGTTTTGTAAGAATCAAGCAAATTAAATGGTTATCAACTAAAAATGTATTTATGAAATTTTTTTATAATGGCATGTCCTTTACTTGAAAAACTTCTAAATTTAAACTGCCTTGACACAAAACATTATGTCCCGATAATAATATAT